>JANPWX010000046.1:0-11031 GCA_024734555.1 Trochalopteron elliotii
AGCAGAGAGAAGAGCTGGGGAAAACCAGAAATGTTAATCCTTGTGGGGGAGTTACAATTAAATTTAAAAGCAGAGACTTGAGGGTACTGGAGAAATTTTCTCCCTTTTCTAACATTTGGGAGAAGTCTTAATTCCAGTACTATTGTTACAGATTAAATACCACAACAGTCAGAACTATCCTGTCTCAGTTGTAAAACCAACTGACACAGCAGAACATTCTGTACTTTCTTTCCACAGAGGACATTTTTGTATCTACACCACACCAAAACATCTGTACCACCAATCAACTTGGCATCAAGAGAGTCTTACTCACAAATTATGTCTTCATTAATTTCATTTTATTAAAACAACGTTGCTGCTACATTCTGTCTTCAGTCATGGGGGAATGACAGAAAAACCTGAGCATTTGTGATATCTGGTATTTAAGAAGTAAGGATTAAATGGAATTATTATAGTGAATAATTGCAAGTATGACAACTATGAAGAAAAGGTGAAAAGAAGGGAAATACAATTTTATCCTCAAATATACTTCAATTAACTTTTTAAATATCCTAATAGTTTGCATATCATGTGCATGCTTAGACTGTAAACTATAACTCTAATTTAAACTTCTTGTTCTGGACGCTTTTGCTATTTGCCTTTTCAAGGATCACTTTTTTCCAGAATTCTACCTTCTTCTCTTTCAACTTTCTGTCTTTCTTTTGCTGTAGATTTATCTGCAAGTATTCTTCATTTAGGTTGTAAGATGGCCATTCAACCAGACCCTCTCCATTAGGATTTCTGTAAGCAAGACAAAAGAGAGTGGGTGCCCTTTTCAGTCACAGGGGAATTCAATCACACAAGTTAAGACTGAATCAATAAATCAGCCAATTCCCCACAGAGTCAGTGCAAAGCAGCAATATCTGTCATGAACCTCACAATTCTTACCCATTCCGAGCAAAGTTAGCCCAGTACTTCATCAGAGTTCTGCTGAGGTTCTTCTCTTCCTCTGTAACTTCACCTGAAAGACAAAATACAGAATAGTTACTCCATGTGGGAGAAATCAAGACATTGCTACTACTACAGCAGCAGCATTTCCCTGTGTGAATATGCTGCAACAATTTGGCAATTGCAACAGAGACAGTGCCAGTAAAACATCAGTAATACAGCAAGCATCAAGGGATTTCAGCACTCCTCATGAATGACTTCAGCATCATTACCCTACTGTAGAAACCAGGGAATTTTGGAACAAGAAAATAAGGTGATGTGCCTGTAACCTTCCAGGAAACCCCCACATGTCCTGCACCCCAGTACAGCTCCAGGAATGGGCCACATGGCTGTGTTTCCTGGATCCCATTCTAGTTTTGTGGGACTGATACTCTCCCTGTTCTTCAGAGCATGACTAGGCAAAGATTTCTTCATTCTCACACAAGATGGTGCCACTCCATCTCTCAGCACTTCAAGAGTATTTCTTCAAATATAGTTATACATAAGCTCACTGTATCACTAGGTGAGAATTATTTCAGTTCCTGTGTGTTTTTAATTATAAATGCATCCCAATACACTAAGAAAAATGTTTGGTATCTTAAAGCCCTTAGTAAATTCAGGCAAAGAGGACAAGAACTGTTCAGTGTTTTCTAGTGCCAAAGGTATGTAGGCTAAAAAAAAATTATATATATATATATATAAAAGCAAAAGGAAAAGGTTCTGATAACAGATTAACAAAGGGCTTTATAACATAGCTGGATTGCTCCAAAGTTCAATGGAATAAAAGGAAATACTTTCACTGATGTAGGCTTTGACCAAACTATGAACTGCTGTGCAAATGACAAAAATAAAAGCAGAAAAAAATAGTGAACTCACTTAAAATAAGCAGAATTTTTGTGTCTCTGTCACAATAAGAACTGTTCCTAATCTGTTTCATGGGAAAGAAAATACTCCATGCTGAGTATTACTGTCTTAGGCATTTGTAATTAAAGGATATTGCTGGATTCATAATGTTCCTTAGCAATTGGCATCAGGTTTCTTAACTGCTCAGTGATAGGCAGATTCATTGGGATTCTGCCAGAAGGAACTTCCAGAATCCCATGGAAATTTTGGGAGTACTCCCTTAATCCTCCCTCAGTGGACTGGTTTCATTTGAATAAATGTTCAAAACAGATCTAACCACTGGATCTTCACACAGAAAATGGAACACTGGAATTCCAAGCTTTGCTCTGAACACAACTGGGATCACTTCTTGCAAAAGAAACCAAGGCCCCCATTCTCTGGAGCCTGACAGCCCATGGGATTTCCTGGAAAGGAGGAGACACTGGCCTAAACTCCTCAGGAAAAGAAGAGATCCTGGATTTCCTGCTTCCCAAGCACTCTGCAAGTTTAATTGACCTTCCCTTCAATTTCATTTTCAGCCAAAGCTATTTGGCAAATTCATGCACAGCGCTGAGATAATGACAGTGAATTTTCTAGCAAATAGGATATTTGCTGAATTGCTGACAAGATGTGGAACTTACTGTGCTTCAGAATGAGCAAACCGTTGAGGAGGGAGAGGAGGAGGGAGGAGAGGAGGAAGGAGGAGAGGAGGAGGGAGGAGAGGAGGAGGGAGGAGAGGAGGAGGGAGGAGAGGGTAAAATGCATAAAACCAATTCTGCCAGGAGAAAAGGTCATGGCTTAGTCTCACTGCCAATATATGCACTTTAATCTGATGAAAATGAGTAGAACACTGACTAGAAAAACACCAGGGTTACAGGAGCAATTCATGAGTGAATAGTGGCTGTTCCTTACTGCAGAGCTGGATGTCCCCAGCCAGAAATGGCCCCCCAAAGACAAAACCAACTTCATCCCCGTGGTCAGCCTTCACATAGTCTGGTTTGCTGTCCCAGTAGGCACTGGGCCGGTGCTGGAATTCAAAGAAGTAGGTAGGAGCTCCAGACTCTGCAAGACATAACATTAGAGAGTTACAGAAGAGATACATAAACTACAGCTGTCATCAGCTGTTTCAAATACTACTTTAAACAAGGTTTTATACTGGGCACATTTCTAGTGTAATTGCTACATTCAAATATGTACTTTTATTGCAAAATTAAGAACTCAGCACTTACAGACATACCAAAAAAAAAAAAAAAAAAAAGAAGATCTACCCTAAGAAAACTTACAGAAAACAAAATATCAAATTATTTCCACTTTTGAGTATCTTGGCATGGCTTGTCTACACTTAAACACCAGAAAATTTACAGACCACAGGGCTGCTGACTTTCCAAGTAGCCAAATAACCAAAGGACAAAGGTTGCTTTGATATGTTTTAATTTTTAAGCCTGCATATTACAGTTAGCAAACATTTACCTGTGTCGTTATGCTCTGCTCTCAACATATTGTGATTATGAGCACAGTGCAAGACACTGATACAGACAGAAGGGACTCCACACAACCCTGCAGACCTGTATCATCCCTCATGTTCCCAGTGGGAATCTCAAGAAGGGTTGCCTACATATGACAGGATTTGTGTCTGCATCATTTGATCCAGCCTGCAGTAGGAGGCTTGAGTGTCTCACTGCTGTTGATCAGCTTACCCCTGTGATATTTCAGTGCTTTAATGGCTGGCATGACAATTGCCATGTCCCCCAGCAGGTCCAGGAATCCGTCCCGTAGCTTTGCAGGGTCCTCTGTGTCCCCCAGATATTCATCTATGATCATGGGCAGAAGATCTGAGGGTACATCCTAAGAGACAAGAAACAAACAAACAAACAAACAATCACTGTCTGAATCAGCAGCTAAAACTGCCATCTTTTAAACTTCAGAGATTCTACAAAGGCACAAATGTCCAGGACAGCACCCACGTTGATGGGAAACAAAACCTATTCATGCTTTTTGTGGGTAAAAAATACCAAACAAACCAACTACTTCAGGTCAAATTTGCACCAGATTTACATGGGTTAAAACTCTACAGGAGTAAGTGTAGATCCAGCAGCTTCTCCTGACAATATCTTTGGCTTCTGTTTTCTTCAGAAGAGAGATGGCAATCACAAAAGTAAATTCTCAGTCCTTGAAAGATTTATAGACCATTAGACAAGAGGACAAGACCAATGGGATCCCCAAATACAGTGTAAGTTTTCAGGGTTAGAATTTGCTGCTTGAAAGATACACCTCAAAACTAGGAGTGCAAAGTAACCACTTTAAAAGCTACATTTAATGTAAACATACTGAAAAATAGGCCTTGAAACTCCCTAAGCAGGAGATCAGCCATGAGATACCTCAACATTAGGGATCCTATTACAGTAATCCCACAAATATGTAAGATAAAAGTATTGGATGAGGTCTAGAATGAAAAAGGCATTTTCCCAAATCCCAGGCCTGACTCAAATCCATTTCTGTGTAATTCCATACACCCTGGTCCTGTCAACTTCTCTGGGACTCTCCTCAAAGCATAACAGGACCTCAGCCCTCAGTAACACTACGACTCAAGCAGTGAGACCCAAATCTGTTACACACATAAAAACCAAAATTCACTTCTCAAATTAGATTAGTGCAGCAGTACTTACAATCATTGGTAGAAAAACCTCTACAGTCGAGGCAATTGATTTTCTATCTCCTATTTCCCTCACACCTGGCATTTTTGATGTCTGTACAGAGAAAAAAACCAATGTTATTAGCACCATTCAATGTCTCCATTATTTTAAATGTTGGAAATACACTAATCCATTAATTCTTACTACTGGTGTTTATTTTTGAAGCATGCATCATATCCAAAAGTGCAGCACAATGCAGCAGCTGTCTTGAAAAGCTTGTATTTACTGCAGTAAATGTTGCCTTGGTGAAGGTTTCTACATAAACCACTCCTAATACATAGTTTATCTTTAAATCAACATTAAGAAACTTGTAAGACTAGAAAACATGAGGGCAGAGTTGAAGCAAAAAGCTGCTTTTGTCTCACAGGTTTATTTTCATTCTGTTGGGGGAGATCTTAAAAGTCACTGTCAGTCTGTCTCTAGTCCAATTGTTTGAGTCCTTTGAAATAAGGATAATGCAGTGTTGCTCCTCTTTTACAGCATTACATAAAACAATTCTTCTGTCTGCAAAATAAATTCAACCAGATCTCACTTTGTATGTTCTGCTGGGACTTACAACCAGCATGCTCCCAGAGACAGTTGCTTCATAGAGTCAGAACAAATGCTTTGTATTACAGAAAGGAACCTGAATATTTAGGAAATAAAAGAAAGGGACAAGAAAGAGGACACAAATCCATCTCCTGAAGTTTTTGTGCATTGAGAGCATTTGCTCATGTTTTGGAGTTACCCATTAAGTTCCCCTAAGAAAGGAGAATGGGCTGGGACACCTGCATTGTCCCCTCACTCTGCCCCAGATGAGATTTTCAAATGAAAGCTCTTTCTGCAGGGTGGTAATGACACCCAGGGGAACTACTGAGCCTTTTGGGGGAAATGATTAGCTTTATTTCTCTTTGAGTAATAAGTTCTTGATTGTTGCATTCTTTTTCCTCTCTCTGCCTGGAGGAGGGATTAAAATTTTAGAGTAAGAAAACACTGTACTGATGTTCCAGCCAATGTGTCCATGTAGTTTAACTTGCAGGATGAAGCCTCTCTCACCCTCTTGTGACCCAGTGGTTCTGGGTCACTGCAGAGCCACGATGCAAGCAATGCTTACCTTGTATGTATTTCCAACAATGCAAAGACTTGTCCTATTACTTAACAAACACAAACATTAAAAACACATTAAAAATAAAGAATAGACATTAAATTACTGATCTAATATTCCAGCCAAATTCATTGTTGGTGACTCCTATCATGAACGGGACTGCATTGAATTCTTTTCCAGCCAATATCTCTTCAGGTGGCTTATGAAGAAACACTCCATCCAAAACTAAGGGTAGAAATGAGATTTCCTAAAAGAAGAGGAAAAAAAAAATCAAATTAGTTGTTAATAGTATTTCCAATTTTTTCTTCAAATCATGTAAGATGTCCACATTAAATGTCCTAAGTGCAAAAAGGGGCTTTAAGAAATTCAAGTGTCTACAGCCACTCTAAGATAAATTTAATTTGGCACAGCAGTATAAAATGCAGACCTGGCTGGGTCAAGGTGCAGAGGAAGGTAATGGGTTCCTGATCCTGTGCTGTTCTGGCATTAAAACATAGGTATGGTCAAGCCTGGCTCACAACTTCACTGTGACACCACCAAGACTTCCAGGAAGAAATTACGTGTGAAATTATTTCAATATTTGGGAAGTATTTTGACAAAAGATAAGAAAAATCAATTTTGGAATGGACCATCAATGAACTCTGATCAGAGGCTGAGATAAAGTTTTGCAAGTGAGCCATTAAAAAGTTCTGTTGCCATGAAGTCTCACCTACCCTGCTGTTTTGGACTATGTGCTCTGCTTCCTGCTTCCTCAAGCAGTTCAGCAGGGAGAGGGAACTGCTCATGTCACACTTGAAGATACTGGCAATTTTCTGTAAATTATCAACAAAAACAAGCACTGTTATAAAATCATTATACACACTGCTGTTAATAGCTTGATTTAGTGGCAGATTTAGGTGAGCTTGATAGGTCTTTTAATGTTTTATTTTACTAGAAATGCTACAGTTTAATCAAAAAGTGAAACCATTCTGGTGTACTTTTCTTTCTTGCTGTATTTCCATCCACTGTTTTTCAAACTTTGGTGTAGAGACAATAGAAGCTTGTAGCATAAACCAAATAAGGAAAGAAAATTGAGAGACCTTTACATTATTACTATCTGCCATTACAGGAAAAGATATTAAAAGGCACTTATAGAGAGTAATCTTAAGGTTTTTTTTTTTGTTTGTTTTATATTTAATTAATTTACTTCACATAAAGGTGCTCCCTGTAAGATCGTAGGTCAATAAAAAACTGAATTATTCTGGATTCTTGTTAAACTTTCCATAATAAATGCCATAGTTACTGTATAGAGTACAGTTGGGTATGAAAATGGATATTTTCCTAGCTTGGCATGTGTGTGACTTAAAATACCTTTGTCAGCACACAGCTGTTATAATCATACAGCTGTACAATCTATTTCTGACACCAAACAGAGTGAAATTAAACAGGTGTGCTGCAACAATACACTGGATGAACTTCATTGCACAGTATGCAATGAGATTTTGCCCTTTTCTCTTTTAAACAAATTATCATATACAAGTATCCTGGTTTAGGCTATAAAGACTTTAAAATGCAAAGAAATGACCTTACCTCAAGATCTGTTGAAAGCTGTAAATTTTTACTGGGGGGGATTATAATTCCACTCTCTGATATTGCTTTATGAAAGAGACCCTTAGATAAAGGAGATAACACCTGCCAGGAAGGGAAGAACAAACACTATTTATTCTACATTAACATCCTTACCACATAACTTTATGCTAGTTATAGTCCAGTCAGCTCCTAGATTCAGTTGGGAATTATACATCTCTATTTGCTAAATCTCCAGATTTAGCCCAATGTGCTGTCAAATTTACTGTCAAAAACCAGATTAAGCATGAAATGTTACATTAATTGAGCTTTTGAAGACTTTTATTTTTATCCACTGTATACCTACATGTGTAAAAACTTATGATAACTTATATATCCACATAACTTTAAGCTAGTTATAGTCTAGTCAGCTCCTGGATTCAGTTGGGAATTATACATCTCTATTTGCTAAATCTCCAGATTTAGCCCAACGTGCTGATAAATTTCCTGTCAAAAACCAGATTAAACATGAAATGTTACATTAATTGAGCTTTTGAAGACTTTTCTTTTTATCCACTGTATACCTACATGTGCAAAAACAGCACAAGATCCTGCAGATACCCCAAAGAGAGTGACAGATGCTGGGTCTCCACCAAAGTGCTCAATGTTTCCCTGCACCCAGCGAAGAGCCGCCACCTGGTCCAGGTACGCCCAGTTCCCGCGGGCGTGCTCGTCACCAGTGCTGCAAGGACAGCAGAGCCACCCCTCAGCAACAGAGACAACACAACAAAGGCCATCTCAGCAACCTGTGCTTGGTGCCAAGTGACCTACAGCCCCTCACCTCAGCCCCCGACTCCCCTCCACTCTCTGCTCATCCCTGCACAGGTGGATCCCTGGCCTTTGATCTACCTGAGATTTTGCTTTACACAGCAGAGGATGGAAGCAAAGGCCAAAACAAACATCCTGTCCAGCACCAAATAAGCCCAATTTACAGCCCTCTGATAGCAGGCTATGACCTGTTATCATGCACCCACGTGACCATGCAGATGGAATATACAGACATTTCTCAGTGTTCTGAAATCCTGATGTCAGTGAATTATGTACATTTAAACCACTGCAACATTGGAAAGCTGATACAGAAGTTCAGAGGTTCTGAAGTTCAGAGGTTCAGATTTAGCAAACAGAACTACCCAGCTTTAAACATGACAGCAAATACTTTGTAAAAAGTGAAATAGGTGTTCTTACTTGAAGTATCCAAGGAGTCCCAGTCTGTACTGAATTATTACCACCACAACATTCTCGTAGGCTGCCAGTGCAGAGCCATCATACCGAGCAGCACCACCAAATATAAAATTGCCTCCATGGATCCACACCATTACCTTGGAAACAAAAGGGTGAGACACAACTTTATGCATTGGTTTGCAGATTTCACTTGAAAAAAGGAAAACAACATCAGAGAGTGAGGAACACCAAATCACCAAAGCACGATGGCTGCTGAATTTCTGATTGGTGGACCTTGAATTTTACATGCTAGCATTATTTCTGCTTGTGCAGCAAAAAGCAATTAAGTATCTTAGGAGCAATCATTACTTGCAAGCTTTATAAAACACAACTTTGCTCAATGGTTTACATACAGGTAACTTGTCCTTCTTGCCTGAGCCAGCAGGGCTGTAAACACTGAGATACAAACAGTCCTCAGACGTTTGGAATGCAAGGTGCTTTTCTTTAAAGTTTTTTTCAGCTGTTTTCAACAAGGACAGATCTTGAGGACAGCTTCACAAAGAAAAAACACAGAAAAAAAAAGCACAATTGTTAGTACCAAACCTGCAAAACCTGTAATAGCATCAATGTAATAATGATAGAGAAAACACACTTCTTTGGCCCCTGGCTGAATGGCCACAGGGTGCTTGAATTTTGTGTTATCTATAACCAGTGAGAGGTGCAGCCTGTAAAAGCACATCTCCACACCTGTAATAGAAATACTCCAGTACTGGCAGTGTATCCAATACCAAATATAAACTCCTCAGCAAAACCATGCCTCTGCACCCCAATAAACACAACTCTGACCAGCATGGGCAGGTTCTATCTACAGATGAACAGCTCTCACAGTGGTGGGTGAGAAGTTGCATCTCTCAGACCAGTCCAGGGTTCAGGTGGTTCAGGTGGGGAAAACCTCAGCGAGCCAAGAGGGGCTTTTGCAAAAGGAATTCCAAGGAAAACATTCACAAGCTTGTCTGTCCCCTTCACATTTGTCTGTGTTCCTCTGAGCCGTCCGAGTGCAGTCGTCACTTCTGGCTCAGCACCACTCTGTCCTAAGTAACACAAAAGGTTAAAAAAAAAAAACAACAAGCATTTTCATACTTATCACACTGACTTTTCTATTAAGTATTTTTAACTGATTGTTTAATTTAGAACATTTCAGCTTATTCCTTTCAATTTTGTTCGGTTTTCATTTTGCTTTGCTGCAGTGACAGACACCCCCTGCCAAACCCTCCTGCCAGTGACACCTGGAGCCAGGTAGGGCAGGGTTTGGTCACCATGCAAGAGCAAATTTCAGAGCAAACAGCAAAACCATTCCTATTTCTTTAATTCATCATTCAACAAGATCTTAAAAATATTTTGTTTAGAGAATTCAGAAACATTGCTGCTTTCTACCTTTTAAAAAAGACAGAAAGCTTTATTTTCATTAAATCATCTCAAAAACAGTTTCATCTCACAAACCCAGTAATTTTTGCATCATGAAGGCGTTTTTGCAGATTGGCAACCAAAGCATAGAAGATTTACCGCCTTTGAAAAAATCATCGGAACTTGCTGGTACAGTGGCTCCCCCAGCTGCAGCAACAACAGATGGCGGGGCTCACCTTCTGCCCCGCACACCAGGACCGCCACGCTACAAAACAAGGCGCAAAGCAACGCCATGGGGCTCCGAGGAGACATTTTCACCCCCGATGGGGCTCCCGGTCACTCCCTCTGGTTTTATGCAGGAGAGGAGAGGACAAAGGTCCCAGACAGGGCACTCGGGTCACGGAGCGCGGCTGAATGGTGAGCGGGAACTGCAGCCAACGCCTCCAGAGCGTCAAATACAAACCCGGGAGGGGATACACCCCGAGAGGTGATAGGGCCCCGAGAACCTATATAAACCCCGAGAGGTGATAGGGCCCCGAGAGCCTATATAAACCCCGAGAGGCGATAGATATAAAGCCCCGAGAGGCGATAGATATAAAGCCCCGAGAGCCGATAAGAACCCCGGAGAGGAGATACAAAGCCCGAGAGGAGATATAAACCCCGAAAGCCGACAGAACCCCGAAAGCCGATACAGCCTCAAGAGGAGATATAACCCCGAAAGTCGATAGAGCCCCGAGAGCCGATAAAACCTCCGAGAGCCGATAAAACCTCCGAGAGCCGATAGGGCCCCCGAGGGCACCCCCCCGCGTTACCTGGTGCTGGCAATGTCCCGGCACGGTCCGGCAGCCGCAGCGGGAGCGCCAACCGCAGTTCATTCATCTGCTGCCAGTGCCACCGGCAAGGCTTAACAGTCTCCAGAGCTTAAATACTATGAAGGTCTTTAAAACCCCCCTTAAAACAATAAAAATCTCACTAAAACATCACCGCAAACAAAACAAAGCAACAAAAACCCCACTCCCCTCCTTGCCCCGCCAACAACCGGGACGATAGATTACAAATAACTAGAAACTAACAATAAGAAAAGAAGAAAATTCAAAATAGTTAATTCTTGCCTTAATCCCCTTTTAGAGGAGTGTATGAAGCCAAAGTATGTCATCGCTACACTCCATCCCTCCAGTTTAAATTTGCGTGCTTTTTTTTTTTTTTTGTTTGACTTTTCAAAGTAGGGAACAGATG
>JANPWX010000046.1:15942-27889 GCA_024734555.1 Trochalopteron elliotii
AATGGTAATTAATAAAAGCTATTTCAGTATTCTGGCCATGCTCAGAGTGATGTGTCTGCATCAGTAGAGGTCTTTGATAAAGATCTCCCTCTGGAGCTTTGATTTATAAACTCTGTGTTTTACAGTTATTTTTTTTATAGCTGTTAAAAGCATTTCCCTTTGGCCTGTCAAGCAGAGAACTGGGCCACTTTCCCTTCCTTTACCAAATGCACTGTTTGGCATAAATACAGACTGAAGAAGTGGCAGACTGATGGTTTTTCCACAGGCAAAAGAAAAATTTGTAGTGAAATCTCTCTGATGTTTCTAAGTAACAGCAAAGAGAGCCAAAGTAGGGAAAGTCGAGGTGTGTTTAAGTTTTCTGGTCTCACAGCATTTGCCAGCAACATTTAATAGGACGTAACATCTTCATTCCACAAAATGCTAAAAATACAGGGCATTTTTACAAAATGCACGAGTAGCAGAGGGCCCTCATTTTGTCCAACACACTTCAGTAGCTGCAGAAGACATTCTGTCACACTCTGTGACCTCTTTACCTATCTCTTATTATCAACTTTTTTTTTATTATCAACTTTTTATTGACTCTTATTATCAACATTTATTACTTTATGTCCTGCCTCTAAAGAGCTTTTGCATCCTGCCACACACAGGTTATCTCCATTCCTTTTCTTTTGTGGATCTAAGGAACAGCACTGTCTGCAGAGATAAAATCATCCAGGTTCTTTGGATGGATGAAACCCTGCTCTCAGTTTCATTCTAGCACTGCTCAGGGTCTCTTGCCAGCTGTCTCACCAGTTTGTTGCCTTGCAGCACCTTATTACAGCACTTGCACCCTTCAGACAGCAAGGTTTTGAACAGGAGGTAACACAGGTCCTGGTTCCTGCTGTACCTCAGCTTCCAGAGCAGGACGGGAGGAGACAACAGGCCAGAAATTAATTTCCACTAAATCTGGAAAAAATATGACCTGGGAATGAGGAGCAACTGCTTCCAGAGACCTTGGGGAAGAGAGAGAGAAATGGCAGGGATGTGCCACAGCTCCCTGTGCTGCCACTGCCCTCACACAGAGCTTCTCTTCTGCTGGAGGCTTTGTCCTTCCCATGGCAGGGCAAAAGTGAGCTCCCATCACCTCCTGCTGAACAGCTCCCTCTGCTTTCCTGCTTCCCTGCAAGCTGCCACCCTGCAGGGGAGGGTCCCCTGGGGGACACAGCCCAGCCTGGCCCTGTGCCCTCCCTGGCTGGGCTGGGACACATCCCTGTGCTGCTGCAGGGCACTGCTGTCCCACTGCACTGTCACACTGTCACAGCAGGGGGATCAGGACAGCCACTGTCCCCACAAACCCCGTGGTTTGAGCTGACAAAGAGCTCTGGCCCACTGGCCAGCTCTGAGTGCAGTGGCTGAAGGGTTTGGGCATGGCTCTGTCCCTGCTGAGCTGAGCAGGGCCCAAGTGACTGGTGAGGCATCACTGCCAAACTCCTCTGGAGCTGTTCCTCCCTGTTATTTTGGTGTAACTTGGGGATGATGGTTTATCACAGCACTTTTTTCCCCTAATTACCCAAATTAGTCCCCATCAGATGTGCCATACGTGGCTTTGACTGAAATAACCTCAGGAGGTCGTCAGGAGCTTGCTTAACCCTGGGGTCCCTGGTAGCTTCATTTCTCCACTTTGCTAATGGGAGAGCTGGCACATGCTCTAAGGACTAGGAAGGTATCTAAGCAGCAAAAAAACATTTTATTTCCCCTGCAAAGTGATACATAAATCATCCACATAATCTGAAATGCTTGCAGAAAAAAACAATGCCAACAGGTTCCATTCTTTTTCCCTAACAGTTCTAATACAAAACCCCCTAGGTTTTATTACTAAAAATCAGAAAATTATTCCACTAACACTGCAGCCAACTTAAAAAAAAAACCAAAAAAACCCCAAAAAAACCCCAACAAACCAAACAATTACTTTTTAGCCAGAAAGAAAACAATTAGCACTGAGTCACAAATTGTTTCTCTTCAAATTTGTACTGATTTATTTTCATAACAACACATTTATGCACTGGGTTTTTTGAAACATAAGTGAACATTTTAAAGAGCCTGTCAAATTCTGCTTTAGTAATGCTTCTTACTAATGACAAAATTGACTAGGAGCCTGAAACAGGAGCTCTTTAAGAAATTTCTTCCCCTTTCCACTTAACATTTTGGGTCTGATCCTGAAAACTTAAGACCTTTAACTGAGGTCATCCTCTGGATTATGTTTTTAGCATAGAAGTTATGAAGTTTTGTCACATTTACCTTTGTAAGGACAATATTGGGCCATTCCTAGTAAAACAAGAGAGTGAATTTATTTTTTCAAACAAAAAGTAAGCATTGTATCAACTTCAATTTCAGTCAGATCTGCCTTCCTTTAAGTGCATATGGCATTTGGGTGCACACAGTTCAGTTCATCTGTAGTTTAAACACTTGGCTGCACAGGAGAAATACTTATGCAGTTATCACACAATTAACTGGTTTTGTACATTTTATGGCTGAATAAATAAACACTGTGGCTGAGATGCAAATTCTGTACACATCAGGTAATACATCATATTAGATTAGCCCTTCCAATATATTCTGGTAATCCTTAAAACTGCAGGAGTTTCTCTGGGAGCGTTATGAGGCCAATGCACCTTCCTCTGACATTCTGCTGCCCTGCAGGCTTCAGCCTCTTACCAGCTGCTCGAGTCTTTCCCTGGCTCCAAAGGAATTGTGGCTCGCTGGGCAATCCCTGCCTCGGCAGGATGGGCGAGACACGAACCGTGCCTTGGTCCGGCTGGGGAGAATGAAAGGCAGCCCACAGAGCAGGCTCTGGAACACACAAATAAAACAAGATGCCAAGGAGTGGAAAGGCAGGAGAGCTGCCAAGGCTGTGATGTAATGGCCCAGATCAGCCGCAGGCAGGTCCAGACCGGGAGAAGCGCTCGCCACAGGAGCCCCGCACGGAGCCCGGGCGGGCACAGCCAGGGCACCTCGGGACGCTCCGGGCTGGGATTTCTCCCTGCTCCCGCAGCTCTCCGGGCCAGCCCGGCCCGGCAAACGCCGCAGGTTCCCTGTGTGACGGCACCAGCAGACACAGCCCCGAGCGGAGAGCAGGGAATGTGGGGAAATGGGAAATGGGGACGGGGATGGGGCCCCGGTGCCGGTCCCGCAGATGGAGAACAAGGAATGTGGGGAAATGGGGACGGGAATGGATCCCGGCAGATGGAGAGGGGAATGTGGGGAAATGGGAAATGGGGACGGGGATGGATCCCCGGTGCCGGTCCCGAAGATGGAGAGGGGAATGTGGGGAAATGGGAAATGGGGACGGGGATGGATCCCCGGTGCCGGTCCCGCAGATGGAGAACAAGGAATGTGGGGAAATGGGAAATGGGGACGGGGACGGATTCCCGGCAGATGGAGCACAGGGAATGTGGGGAAATGGGAAAGGGGATGGATCCCGGCAGATGGAGAGGGAATGTGGGGAAATGGGAAATGGGGACGGGGATGGATCCCGGCAGATGGAGCACAGGGAATGTGGGGAAATGGGGACGGGGATGGATCCCCGGTGCCGGTCCCGCTGACAGAGCTGCTCTCCCCTCACGGCCCCGCAGGGACGGCAGCGGGGAGCGGGTCCCACTCGGCTCTCGGGGCTCCTGCAGGGCAGGAACAGCCCCGGGGCATAGACACAGCCCGAGCACCTCTGCCGGCCCCTTCTGGCGGGCTCATCACTCTCATCCCGGGCTCCAAGGCATGATCCTGCTGAATCATATCGCTTTTCCCGCTTGCACTTGACCAAAACCCTTCACGGGCAAAAATTCAGTGTTCACCATCCACAGCAGCTCTGTCCCTACATAGAGTGATGGATTGTTCTTACAACAGGATGTCTTTTCCATTCATAAAGCCTATTTTTTTTTTTTAACTGACACAGTTTCAGCTGAACTGAGATACAATTTATTTCAGCTGACTTGGTAATTATTGAAGCATTCCATTTTAATCTGGGTGATGGTTAATGAAATCTGCCACCAAATCACTTGCGGCTTTAGTCTCTGTAGAAGACCCTCACAAATATGTAATAGATATGGAGTAATAAATAGGAACAGTATAGAATGCATTGTTATTTTCTGTCACAGCTAATCAAGGGAAGCCTATACATCAACATGGCTTGATGACAGGATGACAGAATCATTTATCCAATGAGCCATTTTCTTCTTATATGGCAAAAAAGCACTGCATCTGTATGAGATCATCCAGAAAAATCCTCCTTCCTGAAAAATACTATATTCTTTTTTTGTTGCCTAGCTACATGCTGCTGTTACCTTAGAAGGCTGTAGATTCATCTGAATGATTCTGGTGGAGCTGGTGTGCTTGAACAGAGGAGTGATGCAAATTTATAACCCTTGTAAAGATATGAAAGAAAGGGGTAAGTGTGAAAGAAAGGCTTTGCAGCAAAGCAATTTACTGTGTATATCATATTCTTTTATGACATTAATTATTGAATAAAGACCACTTCACCCCACAGCCCAGGGTACATGAGCAGGCAGTGACTGACTGACACACACTTGATGTTTTTAATGTGAGTCTGATGCCAAGGAAACGTTTGCCTGGTTCATGTTAATTACTGCTGTGAGTAAGTGTAGAGGAGGGAAAAGAATGTTGAGGCCTGATTCTGATCTCATTTCCAAAAGTGTGACATGGAAAAATGCCATGAAAAGCAACCAATGTGCTGAATTCCATTAGCACCAGAGAATGGGATGATCACCGAGTCTTTCACTGAATATAAGTAGCTTTGATGACTTGGGAAATGAAGTGCCTAAAGCCCAAAGGTTTACATTGTAATGTGCCTGTCAAAAAAACCTCGGACTGGAAACCCTTCCTGCCTGAGAAATGCAGAGAGTGAGAGCTGAGCAACAATTCCCCTGAGCTGATGGGCAGCTCATGATGCCCAAGTGAAGTGAGGTGAGATGAAAGCCTCACTGAAGACTCCAGTGTACTCCTATTCCTAAATTTGGGGATTTGCCTCTGGGGAGAAGCACAGGGAAATAAAGTTATTTCTTACCTGCTTCACTGTAACTGGTTTGGGTGTAGGATGTCCTTGATACACATCATGATTTTGCAGTTTTTTCTTTAGGACAGACACACTTTTAGCACTGGAGTTTTGATTCAGATTTATCTAGTTAGGGCTGGCTTTCAAATTAAGATCTGCATTTGCTTTCACAAAATAACCTTTTTCAAGTCTACTGCCTATAAACCCCTTTATATAAGAAACACACTTCATACCATTCTCTTACCTCAGTCTAGGCTTATGCTTGGGCTCTGTATTTAATCATGAGCCTAAATACTGAGCATTTTATATTTTTTTGAGAGACAGTGGTGGATAATGAAGCATATTATGGTTATAATAATAACATAATTTCTCAATAATAGAATCAGAAAGAAATTTGACAATTTAAAATGGAAAAAAATAAAAAAGAAAATTTTTTTCATTCTAGTATAACTCTAGAATTAAAATTTTGAAGGCTTTTACCAGAATGTCTTGTATAGCAGCAGAGGCAAAGCAGGAAATGTGACATTCAACAGAAGCAGAGATTCCTTTTACTGCTATGATGCAAATATAGAATTTGCCAAACTCAGCACATTCCAACTAGACAAATTCTGAGTTTTTCCTGGAAGAGATGATAACATCTCTCACATCCAAATTCCCACACATTTTACATGGGTGATTCCACTCACCACAGGAAAAGACACCATAAGTTCTGCACTGGCTTTTGAAGAAGTACAAAGCTTTTCCAATTCACAGTCTCCCCTGTGACTGTGAGTTTTTGTCCCTGCTTCAAAGTTTCATTTCTTGAAATGTAAGGAAAATGTAGTTTCCCCACAGGGGAGACAAGAACAACCTTTGTCACCTAAAGCAGAAGAGCAGCTCTGATCCTGTCTCCACTGATCCCACCAGAAGCCTCAGGGTACATGCAGTGATTCTCAGCCTTGCAAATGCACCTTTGGACACAGAACTGAGGGCACCTGTGTAAAAAAAGGTATAATAAACATTCCTTGTCCCTTTTTTTCTTACCTGGTACACAGAAGAGGGCAGCACAGCTGAAGTTTCACTTCATATTGCCATAAACACTTTAGGTTGTGTTTCTGTCCTGTGTCCTTCCCTCAGCAATGCATCCATGTGGCTCTGAGTGCTGGAAGCCTCTTGGGTGTTTCCTCTGAGCATCACGGGGCTGCTCCTGTTACAGGTTTTCAATCCAGAGAGACTTTTGAGACTTTTCCTTCTTCACCCATCATTTTCATGGATATATCTACATTATCACAACTCTATCCAGATTTTCAGAGCTGCTAACAGGCAGCTTTTGAAAACTCTGTCCTGCAGGTGTATGGAAAAATGAATTCTGTGGATTAGCAAGGGTGGCTTTAGGCTGTTTTCTACCCAATTTCCTGCCTGTTAAATGCTTAGCTCCTCAATAAAATAGAAGTTGGTATCCAAAAATGTTACTCAGTCCTCAGCTGACAACGTAAACAGATGCTGGGAATTCTTGGGATTAACAAAGAAAACAGAAAGGCTCATTATCCACAGTGAAAGCCCACGGGAACATGTAGTTTTTATAATCCATGTTTCTAATCTGTACTTTCTGTCCCCTAATGTCTAAAAAGATGTTTTAGTAAAGACAGAGAAGGGCAAGTAGGGATTCATGTTTATACACGGCATGAGGAACGCCAGGTCCCTAAACCACAAGAGAAAACTATTGCAGAAAGCTATAAAACCACTGCATGTGTGAAGGAGACATGAGGGAAATCTTATTTTCTGCTTCACCATACAGTAAATGGGGGAGGGTATTGAAAATCTACCTGTGTTAAAAAGCAGTTAGAAAAATATGCAGAAAAATCCTACATCCAGAGCCTCTGGTGGTTGCGTGTGTGGAGTTTGAATTGTGTTTATCATGTTCTTATAGTCCATTCTTCTTTAGATATCTGCTACAGACAGCTGCTGGAAACTAGCTGTAAGTTGAGTCTGACCCAGGATGGCTCCTTTAATTTGTTATTGTAAATAGACTCATTCCTCTTGCCAAGAGCTATTGCTGGTAAACAATAAATCTTCTGTTCTCAGTTTGCCTCCTTAGCACTATGTAACTGTTAGTAAGACAGACAGCCACTTACTTTACCCACTCCCTAAACCAACTGTCTGTAAATTCAGAAAGCTTTTCATGGTCTCTGAATTCCAGATATTTCTCGTGAAGGGGCTGTGAAATCCCCACTGAGGGGAATACATCTTGCAGGAGTTGTAAGAGGATATTTAGCATTCCAGTCATGGAGGGATGATGTATGTCACACACATTGGCTATGACAGGTTTAATTCTGAATAAGAGGAATTAGGGATGATTAAAGAAAACCATTATGGAAATATCTTAGGTCATGTTCTGCTTTTACTCCGAGCTTGAAATGCAATAGGGGCAAACAGCTGACCACATCCAGGACGTGCTGGGAGTCCAGGGGGATCCAAACTCTGCCTCCCACAGCCGGGGCAGCACGAGCGGTTACTGCCTGGTCAGAAGGAAACTAAAATTGAGTGGGAATTTGAAGGTAAACTAGGACAGAATGCTTTCCCCAAGTATACCCCAACACATACTAGTAGTTTACTAACAGTCTGTGGAAAGGAAGTGGAGGCTTCTTTTCACTTTCCATGGGCACAGTGAAATTGGATCTGCCCCTTGTGCAACTCCTTTTTTTCGGAGCCGTGATTCACCTGGTTCTGCTGGTCATCAGCTTATCTAGTACTGGAAGTTTTGTAGCTTACTCAAAGCAGTGAGAAATTCAGAACAGCTGAAAGGTGAACCACATTTCCCGTTATTCTTCTCCCAAGATATTTTTTGCACTCCTTTGCAAGAGTTTAAGAAAGACAGGCCTTTGCCTTACATTATGAGCCATGGACTTAAAATGTGCCTATTATATCATTCTCTACCTGAAAATGCACACTGTTCTGCATTCTTTTGCAGTGAACTTAAGAATTTCTGGTCTGGAGCTGAGAGGAAGCACAGTAGCCATCAAAGGCTTATTATTTTTATAGCTATAACAGTGTATTTGGTTGGGTTTCTGCTTGCATTTCCCCCTTGGCACTCTCTATGAACTTTCTAAGCTGTATCGATTTCTATTGACTCCAAAGCTCATATTTCTCACCTTATTGTTTCAGCCCCAATTCATGGCTACCACTACTCTACCAAAAATATTACCTGCCATTAAATCCAAGAGTAATTATGAGGGAAAACTTGTCCCTTTGGCCAAAGGAGTGTGCTGCCTCCCCTCAGCAACATCCAAAGGCAGGGTCAGTGTGGATGTGACATTTGTCACCTTCCCACAAAGGAGCTGGTGCAGGGCTGAAAGCTCCACCTCTGCTGGTTATTGTACAGTTGCTTTTACCTCATACATTAACTGCAAGACAATGGAATATAACTATGCCTCCTGTGAAAAGGTCTGACACAAACTGAACCAGTGAGCCCAGGGCTGTCCAGCTCACACTAATCTGTGATTTTTAAGGGTGATGGTGAGGAAAACTTGATACCACATTTGCACTATATCCTACTTTTTGTAAGATAAGGAAAAGAATGTTGTTTTTCATTTCCCTGTACCTCTATCTCTCTTGCTTAGGTTAAAACCCCAACATATTTCATGCTGCTGCCTCTGTCTCTTCTCCCAGTGGCCTGAGTGTGTCAGTTATGTAATAATAATAATAATAATAGGTGCTCCTATTTCTTTCTCAGTCCAGCTATTTGGGAGGTAGCCAGGCTCATGCTTCTGCAGGAGTAATGCTTCATATAACATGGCAAGAACAGACCCTTGAGGGTATCTCTACCGTTTGTATAGAAATAACTTCACCCACATAATGGCTGATTAATTAGACTTGAGCAGTGCAGATGAGTTGAAAAGTAAGGAGGAGAGAAACCCACAACTTCATTGTAGAGCCACACTGAGAACAATGCTGACTCCCAAACCTCATCCAGCCTTTGGACTGTTCAAAATATTCCTATTATTCCTAATCAGTTGTGAAACAGTTCTGATATAAGACAGCAGCAACCCCAAAACCTGAAATTCAGTAATAATATTAATTTTATGTAAAAAATATAAATGCTATTTATAATATGGCATTTGACCTTGAACAAACATTGATCGGGAAAAATCACATAAAGTTCATGCAACCCCCAAATTTTTCCTTTTTAACTTGAAGATGCAAAGGGGAGGGCGTTAAGTGTTAGGTGTTACATGCTTGGTTTAGCTTAGTTTAACTTTGTTTATCTCTGCACCCCCTACAAAGTCTGTGCTTGTCATTTAGACCATGAAATGTCCTCTGCACCTAATGCAGACTAAAGGAGCTCCTTTGGCTTTGTTACCCCAGGAATACAAAACTGGAAAATCAGGATCAAACTGCATGTTTTACATTTGCCAGATGATAAAATGTAGTCAGGCTGAGAAAGTGCACTAGGAATGAACACTGGCACTTCTCAAAAGCTTGAGGAAAAGTGAGAGGGAAAAGAAACAGAGAAACAATAAAACAGGAAAGAGATAACAGAAAAAAAGAAACTGGATATTCTACAATAGTGAAATGCAAAGAAAGGCACCATAAGTGGAAAGTATATGAAATGAGGAAAATTAAAATCATGCAAAGATGAAATTGAACTGAAAAAAAGAGTAATCTCTTTTTTAGAGAAAAATAGAAGCTGGAACAATAGAAAATAAGGGTAGAAAAGCAAGGCATGAAAATCTTTTTTAAACAGAAATAGTTCATGTATTCATGTTTTCATGTAGAAATATGGTCATGCAGAAGTGGAAATGGAGGGCAGGTGAGAAGGAGATGATCTTAAAGTCCTTCAAAGAAAGTGAAAGATCACCATTTGAAGCCTGTGGACTCATGCACCCCACTGAAACCAGTGGGTGCCACAGCAATGTATACATGAATATACATTAAATACAATAATTAGCAGCAAATAGGAAAAATACAGCAATAATTACCAGCAAACAGAACTACATGCTATGTGAAGAGATATGTTTCTCACATGTGATTAACCTGAATTATCAGCTAATCCCTTCCAGCTTCACAAAATAGCTGGACCTATTAAGATCAAAGGACGTGACCCAGCTCATGACCCCTGTGATCCCCAGGCAGAGGGGAGCAGGAACAGCCTTGGCACGGTGCTGCTCATCCCTCCAGGAATGAGCACAATCCAAAGCCATCTCACTTTCCAGAAAAGGACACTCAAAGAACCCAGTGCCAGATCCTGAGCAGGATCCTGTGACCATGGTGGTATCCTAAACCCGTTAATTCATTACTTGCACCTGGGTGCTGGCAAAATACCCCAGTGTTTGCCATGGAATCACGAATTTTCTGTATGATTTCTCCTGAGTATAATTTTATTTTCAGTCTCTCTTCCTGCTGAAACACTGCTCTCTCAAAGTTTTTATTCATCACTTTGACATATACCTTTCCTGATAGTTTTTGGCTAGCAAGTGGTCTGTCTCACATTTACATCATTAAAATATCCATAATTCTCATCAGCAAAAGGCTTGGAATAAAGCTTCTTTAAGTTGTGTCAATGAAATCCCCATTTTTAGTGTGTTTCCTGTCCAATAGTCCTCTATGTGGTGCAGAAGTGGTGCTGTCTCTTTCATTCTGTTGCTTCTCAGATTTCTCTTTTTTCATGCAGAAAAGAATTAAAAATACCCCCACTTCACATGTTAACTTCTAAAATGTGACCCCAACACACAGTAAAGGCATGAAACAAACTCTGGTGCTAAAGACGTAAAAACTCCCTGAGAATAGTTTCAGGTGACAATGTCAGGCAGAAAAACCCCAAATTTTAAGGAGGGCAGCTGAAGACCAACCATACCTAGAAGTGTATTTAGATAATTAATTGCCTGTAAATTCAGAACGATTAAGGTGGTTTGGCAGATTCCAGTTTACCCAACTGAAGTACCGACAGTGTAGTTCCAGTGCTAACCATAATTTATTTAACATATGGTTCCAAATGCTAGCCAGGGGTTTCTAACTCAGTTCAGTTAGCTGATGCACATGTGTTTTGCCACCAAACTCTGACTATTTAAACTGACAAGGCTATTTTGGTTTTGTAAGACAGGCAGGGACAACTTGCTGCAAGCACTTGGTGATCTTTAACCACCACATTAACACTCCCAACACTCCCAGTTTATCAGCGTGAAGAGGCCAAACCCCCCCCCCAAAAGCGTGGACTGGAGAATTATAATTGGCTCCTGAAAATAACAGAATATTCACCCACTTAGCCCAATCCCACAGAGTTTTCTTTCCCTTACTTTATTCCCTACATCTCTAACTTCGTTTCCATCACCTCCCTCCCTCTTGCCTTCTTTAACCTTCTTTCTGCCTCTGATTTGGAAACCCTAAAACTGACACGAAAGTGATGGCAGCCGTCCCTGTCCGGAGTCACAGGGATTTTCCCGCTCTGCTCTCTAATCTTTCGGGAGCAGGGGCCAGGGCTATTTTGGCCGCACAATGTCTGACACGTTTCGGTTGCTAGGTAAACAACAAACTGTATACACGGCGCTGGGTGAGCCATGCAGGAGACAAGTATAGTTATCTGCTGAGTCCTTTCTTCACCCGATCACATGCGCATGACTGTGCCGCTCATGAGATAAGACTTTCACTGTCTCGCTTTGCTGCTCAGGTGAAAGCGAGAGGAGAATTTGACCTTTATGTTTGATGTTGGCCCCTCGGAGCGCTCACCCCGCACGTGGGGCAGTGGCCCGGCCGTGTGTGCGTGTGACAGCGGGCACGGGCGCTACTCCCGGAGCGCCGGGCACGGCCGGCACAGGGGATGCGAAGTGCGGGTGTTTCCCCTAACACTGTTGTACACGCCAGCGTACAACTCCCGCGCCGTGACACAGCCCAGGGAAGCTCCCTGTGCGCTCCGTGCGCTCACACAAG
>JANPWX010000046.1:28263-71971 GCA_024734555.1 Trochalopteron elliotii
GGAGATCTGCCGGGCTGGAGATCTGCCGGGCTGGAGATCTGCCGGGCTGGAGATCTGCCGGGCTGGAGATCTGCCGGGCTGGAGATCTGTCGGGCTGGAGATCTGTCGGGCTGGAGATCTGTCGGGCTGGAGATCTGTCGGGCTGGAGATCTGTCGGGCTGGAGATGTGCCGGGCTGGAGATGTGCCGGACAGGGGCTGTGCTGGGCTGGAGCTGTGCGCGGCTATGGCTCTTCGGGGCGGGGGCTCTTCGCGCTGGGGCTGGGGGCTGGGGCTGTGCGGGGTTCTGCTGTACGGGGCAGCGGATGCTGTCCGCCCCGCTGTGCCCGCAGCCCGGGCTGACAACCGTGCCCTGCCCGCAGCCCGATGACCCTGAACCGCGGCGACAAGCGGCGCGGCAGCACGCCGTTCGCGGCGCAGCAGCACCTGCACCGCCGCAGCATGCCCGTGGACGAGCGCGACCTGCGGCCGCTGCCGCCCGACGAGCTGTCGGGCTTGGTGCGCTGCACCTCGTACAGCCCCGGCGGCGCGCACCGCCAGAGCTGGGCCTCCGACTCCTCCGACTCCGTCATCTCCTCGGGCAGCGACTCCGACGGCAGCCTCTACAAGGTGATCCTGCTGGGCGAGCATGGCGTCGGCAAGACCAGCCTGGCGCGCATCTTCGGCGGCGTGGAGGACTGCGCGGACGCGGAGGAAGCCGGTGAGGAGCACGGCGGGCTCGGAGGTGCCGGGGAGCCCCGGCTCGGAGCCTCCCCTGCGGCCATCGCCTCCAGGCCACCGGCAGGGATGGAGGAGAATAACTTCTTTCACTGAACCTTTTTTTGTTTACTTTTCCATAGGAAATACATACGACAGGTCAATTATAGTTGATGGAGAAGAAGCGTCTCTCGTGGTGTTTGACATATGGGAGCAGGTACTTACAGCTCTTTCCTTATGCTTTTGCTTTATGGCTTGGTCTGTAGTTCTGTTTAAAAAAAAAAAATTGAAATGGAACAACTATGCCTATTTGTTCAATCAGATAAGTAACATTAAAAACCTAGAATTTATACTGCCTTTTGTTCTCTCTTCAATTAATTTCTTGTAGCTAGGCAGGCAGTTTAAAACCCTGAATAGAGCTGAGTAAGATTCCCTTAATGCTTTGAATAATCAGTATCTTACATGAGTATCCCAGGGAATTACTGTAAAATTAGAGATTGTCAATCTGATCAGTGCAGACCTGATACTATTTCTGGAAACAAGTGAAATTTATCTTGTTTTGTATTTTAAATAACAAAATCTTTGAAATTTTGGGGTGATTTGCTTACTTGCACTGACTTTTTATAATAAAACTAAGAAAAGAATCTTTAAGGTGCTTAGAGTAATAAATTATCATTCAGTGTTCAATACACTTTTCAGTACAATAAAGCCATTCCTTGTCTGTTTTTTCAGGATGACAGCCAATGGCTCCAGAACCACTGCATGAAAATGGGAGATGCCTATATTATTGTATACTCTGTGACAGACAAAGTTAGTTTTGAAAAGGCTTCTGAACTAAGAATCCAGCTGAGAAGAGCAAGGCAGACAGAGGACATTCCTATTATCCTTGTGGGAAATAAAAGTGACCTGGTCAGGTCCCGGGAGGTCTCAGTTGATGGTAAGAATCACTGAATTTTACAAGTGCTGTCTAAAGTAGTAGCAAAGGCTATGCAGAACAATAGGAATAGTCTGGGTTTGGTGTAGAAAAATGTGTGATTTGAGGATCACTGGGGAAGTGGAGTCAGCTGGTTCCTGCTGAAGCTACCACAGAAAACACTGGTGATGGCTGTGGGGGAAGATGTGTGGCTGTGCAGAGCTCTGAGCTGCAGTGTGAGAGGAAAATGCATCAGAGCTGCAGCTTCAGCACAGGACTACTAAAGCCAGGCTTTAATTGCATGGTACGTGTGCAGCAGCACTTGCCAGGCTGGGGATGTGACAGTCTGAGCTGTGCCATGTCACAGAGCCCAGACAGCCTCAGGAAAGGGGATCCCACACAGCCTCTGCAGCCCTTTCTGCTGGAGGTGACTCCTCCATGTTTGGGCTGAGCTGGTGGCACCAGGCTCACACAACTCAAAAGTCTTTTTGTGGATCTTGTCCAGCTATGATCAGTGAGAATCCTCTCAGCCAGTTCCAGCTGGCATTTGGGTACCTAGAGCACAGGGACCAATGCCAACACCACAGTATTGATTCTGATTATTTAAACACTTTGTGAGGCTTTTTCTTTGGCTAGGTTTTGTTTTGTTTTGGGGTGGCTTTTTTTGTTTTCCACTGGAAAAAATTCTCTGAAATATTGGTGCCTTGGTGATGAACCATCTCTCCCTATCTGGTTTGCCATGCTCCCAGTGTTAAATTCCTACACAGGGAATTGACTGGAGTTCGTGAGGAGATTACTTTTTCAGGCTGGGGCAGGGCATGGTTGGCCTGTCCAAGCTCTGAAATTTGTGCTTTCCTCAGGTTTACAACTCTGTCCTTATTTACCACAGCTGACTGTGGAAATTTGTGAAGCAGCAATGTTCCAGGGTTAAGTGCTTGTGTCCAGAACACTGAACATTTTGTATTTCAAATTCAGCCTTGGTCAGATTCAGTGGTGCACAACTTAGTGACCTGTACTGATGTGTTCAATGACTTAACCTTGTGGCCTGTATCAGCTCCACTTCTGTTGGTGTGGAAAACTCACTTCTTACCACAAGACAGAGGTGCAGAATTGCTCAGCAGCTTCCAGAATAAATCCCATTTCTTTCTGTACCTCACTGAAGTGGGTCTTTACCAAAAGTCAGTTTAATGCAAAACCAGGACACACACTGTTCCATATCGAACAGCAAGTATGCTTCCAAGGGCCTCTCCTAAATCAGCTTTAGCCCTTAAGCAGTACAGGGACAGTCTGGCTGAAGGACTATTGCTCCATGCATTCAGTTCCATGGATTCAATGAGATTTCTGACCATAGCACAACAAAACCAGGAAGAGTAAGGAGGCAAAACCATGAAAGCAAATTTGGGTTTTCCTATTGTGCAGTAAAACTCTTCCATGGCATTGAAGGCACTACCCTTACTTGGAGCCAATTTTTGTTTTGTTTTTTGGGTGGTATATGTGAAGAGAAAACCGTCTCCACTTGTTGGAGTCCTGGGCATCCCTTTGGATGACCTGGGACCCAAGGAAGGGAGTTTGAACCCTGGACAGGGGGGTGTAGAGCTGGTCCAGGGGGGTTGGAGACCTTGGCACACAGCCCAGGAAGGCACAGAGTTTGATTTTAGTCCATGGGAGAGGCTTCCAATGCTGAGAGAGGAATTACAAACCTCAAAGGTGTGAAAATAGTAGTTTAGCACAGCATGGGGTGAAAAGTTTTGTAGTTTTAGGGTTCTTAGAATAGAGGTAAATGGGGGACAAGATGGAGGATTTAGGGTGTTGCCCTAAGTTCCTCTCCTTCTTCCTCATCCTCCATCTTCTGAGGTGGTGATGACACAAAATAGTGTAAGGGGATTGGGTCAAGGTAGAAATGACCTTTCTAGTATAGGTACTAGACATTGGCACAGAATTGTAAATAGTGGACACGTAGTTATCTGTGTAAGAGCAAAGCCCCATGGGTGGGTAGTCCCTTTTTGTCCCAGCCCTGTCCGGACCTGGGCTGGGTGCGGAGAGAATTCTGAGATATCAAATAATAAACAACACCAGAAACCTGAAAACAAGGCCTTGGAGACTCCGCTGCTTTCCTGTGATGCGGCTCAGGGCTTTTAGAGGGCCAAGGACTTTTAACAACCTGAATCTTGGGTGAGAAACCAAACCCGAGATCCACTCACCTTCCTTTCTGTCTTTCCCTGTGCAGAGGGCCGGGCCTGTGCCGTGGTGTTTGACTGCAAGTTCATCGAGACCTCGGCCGCGCTGCACCACAACGTGCAGGACCTGTTCGAGGGCATCGTGCGGCAGATCCGCCTGCGCAAGGACAGCAAGGAGGACAACGCCCGCAGGATGGCCAACGCCAAGAGGAGGGAGAGCATCAGCAAAAAGGCCAAGCGCTTCCTCGGCAGGATTGTGGCAAAGAACAACAAGAAGATGGCTTTCAAAGCAAAATCCAAGTCTTGCCACGACTTGTCCGTGCTATAGGAGCTCTCGGCCGGGCCGGGTGTCGCGGGCGGGATGAGCGGAACAGGCGCCCGACTGCTCAGAGAAGGGTGGAGATGATCCTCGTGCTGATCACGGCCGTGGCTTTTCCATTGGGACTCTCCTTAATGCCTTAAGGTGCTCAAGCAAGTCTGGAAGTTACACTACAGTGCTTCATTGATAAACGGTTTAAGTGTCAGTGTGTGCAAGTAAATGAACTAACTTGAAATATGAGGCTTGACATGCCCACTGTGTACATATGTTCTATATCTTCTTGTCTTGTGGATACCAGAGATGCAAAGATAAGAAAGGATAACTATCACCATAGACTTGTCTCGTTTGCAGAGCAAAACTTTAACTTGTACGCAGGCTCGTACACTCTTTTTAGTATAAAGCAAGAAATGGTAAATCTTTTTAAACTTAAATGTGGGGAGGGGGGAGTAGAACAACAGTAGAATGGGAGAAAACAAATTATATATATATTTAAATACAGAACAGATATCATTTTATGAAGTTAATTTGCACTTCCATTAACTGTTATTCAATTAATTGGTTACTTGTTTACATGCAGATTTTTTAATAAAATATTATTTCCTGTTATAATAAACCGTGCTTTTCTCATAGTGTGGAGTAAGAATGAGAGAGCAGGATTTTTATACTGATATTTTTCCACTGTACAAAATGTTATACACAGGCTGAAGATTTACATGCGCTAAAGTTCTGGAACAAGATGAATCAGGAAAATCCTCTGTCCTTTTCTTTAATAGAGAGTTTCTTTAAGAAGTAAATCCTGCTTTTATGAACACTCTACTTCAACAGCTCTTCTTGGGAAGGGAGCCCCTGACCCTTCATATTATTGTTCATCCTCAACCTGGTTCTCATCAGTTGTGGCAGGAGCAGGGCTTTATATACTGCCTTTAGTGAGATTGATGTGTTGTTTATATTGATAAATTGAGCCCTGTAATGTTTGAAGTCCTCTCCTGGCTTCAAGGTCTTGTGTTACAGCCAATAAGCAAATGCAGGATGTTGCTTTTTTCCTTTTGGGCAGCAGTATATTTATCCAATCTACTCCCACTCCTGTAGATATCTTCCAGAGGTTTCAAGAAATTCAAAGCAGGCTGGCAAGGGTGTTTGAAGGAGTTGTAGGATTCAGTTGTGTGCAGTAGCCTTCAGTGCTGTTTCTGTGACAATTTAGTGTGTTATAATCAGTGTTTTTCCATATTTTTCCCTATTTGCTATTAATGAGGTTTAAACCAAACATGCTGCAGTGCAAGAACTGGGACTTGTGGCATTTTCTTTATAAATTCCTCTTCATAGGATACATTCTCTTAAAAATAATCCATAAACTCTGTTCTCACAACCCATAAAACCCACATTCCTCTGCCTCTTTCCACTCTCCCTGCCTCAGTTCAGTTCATCAGAGATTGTTCCAGCTGCCTGAGAGCCCACTTTGTCCCTGGTTTTAGAGGGGCTGAGCTTTCCCCAAGCTCTGGGAGGCTTCCTCAGCTCTCACACCTTGCATTGGGCTTCCAGAGCTCAGCAAACGACTCTCCACCGAGTTATCCCAGTGCTGGGGCACTCCTCAGGGAACAGTGCAGGAATTCACATGGGGAATGCAAGAATTAGCAAATTAGCACCTCCTGCTGTGCTGCTGGGGGGCCTGGCTGGTTTCATGCCCAGTTTGGTTTGTGCTGCTGCTCACAGGTCACATTTCCTGTGAAAAGAAGTGTTGCCTCTGTGTTCTGAGTGGTCTGAAGTGAATGATTCTGTCCTGCAGTCAAAGCTCACATTTACCTGAGCAGACACTTTAATTGGATTTGGCTTCTTTTTTTCCACTAGCCTTGTTTCCTGGTGAGCTGTTTTCTGTTACATATCTATTATATATCTATTATAATCCATTATGGGACATCTGACCACTGTCAGTATGGCACCAGGTTTCTCTGTACACGGAAGCTTTTAATGTCAACACCAAAGCTATTGCTCTAATGCTGAAAATTCTACAGCAAGAGTGTCCAAATTTGGCACATCCTTGTTCAGGTACGCACCAAGGTTAATGACAAAACTACATTGTGTTCCCTGTTGGCAAAGCCTCAGACTTCTGGTTGCCCTTTGCTTTCACAGTGATCAGGAAAGGACTGGCCTGTCTGGTTGATTTATGGGATGAAATCCTGTCCATAATAAATACCAGGAGTGTAAGATTGGGCATTTCACAAAGTGACAATGATGTGTTGCATCACTGCAGCTCCAAGACCTCTTCAAGGTTGTGGTTACCAGCTGTGATTTTTGCACACTGACATATAAATCAGATGGGTTTTACTGCTCATGATCTCAAAGGTCAGTTTGGGGCAATTCTTAAGCCTCATGTTTCTGAGGAGCTCTAGCACATTCCTAGTGGCTCCTTTAAGCAGTAGAAAAGAATTTGTATTTTGGAAGTATGTCATATAGGACACTGCGAGACAATAAACTGTAAGTCACTCTAAAGAAACATG
Source organism: Trochalopteron elliotii (assembly GCA_024734555.1). Classification (NCBI taxonomy): domain Eukaryota; kingdom Metazoa; phylum Chordata; class Aves; order Passeriformes; family Leiothrichidae; genus Trochalopteron; species Trochalopteron elliotii. The sequence goes on from JANPWX010000046.1 coordinate 34,862, forward strand.
GGCTAATCTAGAATGTTTTCTATTACTTCATATTGTACAATAAAATACTTATTCAAACCCTCATTGAACTAATTTTTTTCATTCATTTGTTTGTACAGGTATTAGCATAATTCAGTCATGGCTCTTGAGGAGGGGAAGGTTTGTTGTTATTGCAGCTCTGACAATAATCTGCTCTAGACCAAGATGCTGTAGAAATATTATTATGAGTACTATTTTGCAGAGACTTTGAAGGTCCTGGAAGATATTCTGCCCAGGAAAAAAAAAATATTGGATGTAATTTAGTGGATTTTCCAAGCAGACTTTTTGGACGTACATATGCAGCACTAGATAAAAATCAGTAACAGGCTGATGAATGTCTCTAAAAATCAACTTCCTTCAAAAGGTTATCTGTATCCTCAAACATTTGAAAGTCATCTATAATTTTTTGTAATTTGAGATGTTTTATTGGTGTGGTTACTCAGATTCTTGTCGTTAATGGGATGAATCTGCCATATGAAAAAGAATAGTGAGTCCCAGACAGCAACATTTCCTCTAATTATTACCCAAGTAGAACTGAGTATGAGGGGTAACGTGTGAGTTTTCCTATTTTTGTCAATACACATCAGTTCTAATTTGGAGAGACAGTTCACACAGTCATTTAATCTTTACTGCTTTCTCTGCTGCTGCCAGCTGAAGTTCCTACTACTGCTAATTGTGGTGGTGGATTCTGTGTTGGCACAAATCCATTTGGAACAGCCAGTTATTAACAACCACAGTGCAAGGACATTGCCTTTTATATGTGACACACATGTTAGGAAAACAAATCAAACCTCCTGTGCTTGCTCTGCTAAACTAGACTCTGTGCATTCTTCACCATATGAAAAATGTGAAAAATACCATTCCTCCACCTGCCAAAAGCATGAAGCATAAAATCGTGTCACATAAATATAGATGAAATGTTATCTGCTGGGAAAGACTTGGCATCACCAAAAACAAAGTTTTACTCAGAAGCATTTTCTCAAAATAGGAGAAGAAAAACCAGAGTATGATCTACATAGTAACATTGCATAACATCACCATTCCTCACTGAGAAGGAAAATATAGTGAGTTGACAGTGATTAAGAATGCAGTGTATGACAGAAAAATGGTAAGATGTAGTCTAAAAAAAGTGAGTTAATGCTTTATTATATCATGCTGAAATTTACTTCAGTGCTCTTAATTTTATTGAAAGACAATACAGGTTTAATTTGAAGTACATCACAGAGACCTGAATGAATCTGCAGTTGCAATCGAAAGTGATCCCTCTACATTCCAGGAGGTTCCTTTAAAATCATAATTTACCACAAGACCTCTGACATTGTCGTGGACACCTTGACTCCCCCTGTGCACAAAGGAACACCTGAACACCAATACTACTGAAGATACGAATCTCTAAAAACTGAAATAGTAAATTAAATCCACTGTCCTTACGCTCTGTGTCATGGGTGTTGAACAGAGAAGTAAAGGATAAACAAGAGAACAAATCCCAATTGCATGTCTGCAAATAATGTTTCTGTAGCCACTGTTCAGAATTCAAGAGGGAACACCAATGTTTAGCTTAAAAATGTTCTAAAGATTCCAGCACTAGAAGGTAGGAAGTAGGCTAAAAAAATTACTTCACCAACAAAATAGTATCAGTTAAGCACCACAGAAGTGTTCTGGCCACTGGTTAAAATGAGAGTTGTATGTCTTGAAGACTTTCCTCTCTCTTTCCGACCTCTCCCCCTCCCCTTTTTGCCTATTTATAGATCTGCTGCTGAATGAACAATTGGAAACCAATTAGGAGCCTACAGATTTTTTTTTTCTAATAATTCCCATATTTATCACAGGAAATAAAGAAAATATTAATCTGAATTACAATTTAGTGCTCAGAGACAGAGATAAACAGAATATGTTTGAAAATATCAATTTTCCCACCCTCCTAAAAGAGCCTCACTAAGTTCTTACACAGGGTTGGAGAAAGGAAAGGATTTGGACCACAAATGCTCCTGCTCAGAACAGTTCAGTAAGACCCAGGAAAATTTCCTTAGATTGTTCCTGGCAGTAAGTTCCACTTCCATCAGCCTCACTTTATCAGCATAAATAATTATGGTACTGCTAAGCTTGCAGTCCCACTGAAGGCTGTGACCCTTTCTTGGGGAATGACAGTTTTCAGGAGATGCCCTGGCAGAGGGGCAGTGAATTTTGTCACGTCTGAATTGGATAATTGTAATGCCTTGTGCTCAACAAAGAGCCTCCAGGAGCTGCAGGTGGGAAATGCAGCCCTGCAGGTGGGGCTGGCTGTGGCCAAAGGAGCACCAATGCAGCCCTGCAGGTGGGGCTGGATGGGGCCAAAGGAGCANCCTTCCCAGGGATTTCATTAGCAGAATGTCCAGTTCTGTTTAGAAAGGTTTCAGGGGTCCTAGAAAACAATACATTGTATTAGAAAAACATAGTCAAAACCAAAAAGATGTTAGAAGCTTTTTAATGAACAGTTTTATTCTCAGTCTTCAGAATATTAGTAGTAAATTTAAATTCTTACTTAAATTTTACAGATCTTGGCTTGGCTAGTAATTGGTTCATTTTTAATTACAGAGTAAATAATTAAGGAACGAATCTTTCTTATTTCAGTCCCAAAGTAATGTTTTCCCCTTCAAAGGTAAGATGGGTTAAGGAGCATTGCATTTTAACCACAGAAATTGTGAGTTGCTTAACTTTCTCTTTTTTTTGCTGGCTTGGATTGCAGTCCCTTTAAACTCATCCTGTTGCCCCCTGTCCCCCTCCAGTGTGAGTGAGGACATCTCCAGACTCTGAAGTGAGCCTTGCAGTCAAGTGTTTTTCCTGCTTTTCTGCTCTTTCCTTTCTCTTTGAATGACTCCTGCTAATACAGTATTCATCTGAGGAGTCTGATGTAGAGCAGATGTGAAGTCCAAAAGAACAAACCACAGGCAAATTTTGACAGGAGTTTGGATGTTGTGAATATTGTAGAGGCAAATTAGTATTTTGGGTGGTAACTTCAGGTCATCCTTGGCTGGACAAAGACTTTTAATGCTCTCATTAATAAATGTATAGTCAGTACAAAAAAAAAAGTCACTATTTTGTAGCTTTTTTTCATTTAAGAGCTTTTAAGCATTCAAGTACTCTAAATTTTCAGTTTTGTGCTGAGTGGGGTAAGTTTGGTGGCAGTGTAAAAAATGAAGTATTTCTATAAAATCATGTTTATTCTACATTGAGTTTTCCAAGATTTTTAATTTGGGTGCCATGATCAGACTGACCCTGTGCTGGCACCCACTGGAGACACATAAAGGACAGAGCAAAAAGCTCATGTCATGCACTGACATGAACTCTGTGTGCAGCTTGATTTTCCATTCCAGGGCAGAGCTGGAGGGTTTGTGATGCAAACCAGCCCCGAATTCCCTGGTGGAGCTGCAGCCAGAGGATGGAGTGGAGAAAGGGAACAGGAATCCTGCAGGTCCAGGTGCTTTGGGCACCCTGGGTCACCCCTGCTGGTGAGCTGCCCCCTGCCCAAACCCCACAGCCACATCCAGGGATGGAGCAGAAAAAGGAAGGACGAGCAGAGGAGGAATAAAAGCATCACTTGCACTAATTCCTGGTCTCTGAGCTGCCTCAAGAAGCAGCACAAGGATTGCTGATTTCAACAAGGAGCTGTGCCTGAAGAAGACCAAGTGAAAAGTCTCCAAAGTGCTCAAGGAGGAGTTTGCTGTTCCATGCCATGGTGGGAAACTTTCTGCATCTCAAAGCATCACCTCCATTCTTCCTCCTCTCCCCTCCCTGTTTCCCCCAAGGAAACCTATTTTTAATTCACTGATTGTAAAGCTTTGTTTCCAAACAGCAGGATGGAGGTTTAATTAAAACTCCACCTGGTACTAACATAATCCAGCAAAATCCATCCATTTCAGGAAATAAATCCTTGATGAGGTTGGTTAACCAAAGAGATGCAGTTTGGGCAGTTTTCTGCACTCTGCCTTGAATTGTGCTGTATTTCTGTGAGAAAAACTGCCCAAACCTTTAAAATCTCTGAAACGTTTTACATGACATTGAAAATGCTTATTAAGGTCACTTGGTGAATAATGGACAAAAAATATCGACTGCATTTGAATGTTTTTGTCATTTCCACAAGGAAGAACAGGAAGAAAATCCTGAGCTGAAATTCCCAATGCTCCTGGTCCCTACCTGGATGGCAGAGAAGGCACAGCACCTCATTGTTAAATGAACACACAGCTTCATAATTCCTTATTCAACTCAGGGCTATTTATGCAAATAAAGTTATTAGGATCACAGGACAGATCCTGCTCTTTTCTGGAGAGTCAGCACATTCAGGCCCTGCTTTTGGAAACACCAGCACTTGTGTCCTGTCAGCAGAGTACACTGCATGTGTAAAACTGAATGCATATTTCCAAGGCTGTCAGTTTAGAGTTGTGTTATTGCTACACCATGGGAAAAACAAAAATAGAACTTGGTATTGTTAGAGGGGCTGCATCACCTCGTGAAAATGAGTGGTGAATTTGCCTTTTGAAAACAAAATAATTGCAGGGCAATTTCTGTGAGACACAACCACACTGGGGCAAAGACGTGAGCAAGCTAAGAGAGTTCTCCAAACTGATCAAAGCCAAAGCCAGACAATTCCTCCATTGATGAGGAATGTTCTGAGCCATGAAGGTGAATGTTACGTTTTTTCCCTTTTCTTTCACAATTCAGACCTGTTCCAAGGGCATCTTGGAAAGTGGATGGCTCTGGATCCAGCTGCTTGAGCTTCCACAATCATTAACTAATGAGATTCCTCCAGTTCTGCAATGCAAACAGAGAATCCTTTGGGGGACTGTCCTGGGGCTGGGTATAAGAAAAAAGCTGAATGTCCCCAAGAACTGAGTGGGAGGACAATGTTTTCCTGCTGAGCCTGGCAAATACAATGTGTTAACACCACCCTGGTGAAGACCCTGAGCTTTCCCTCAGGCCTGACTGTAGCTGCATTTCCTCTCAGCAAAAATGCAGTACCTTGAAAAAGCACAAATGGGAAAATACTTCTATTTTCTAGGGTATTTGGACAAAATGGCAAACTATGCACAGAAGGAATTTGAAACCTGTACCTCATGTGATGTGTTTTGCACAGGAATGTTTTGACAGATGGATGCATTCAGACAGAGAAATTAAGGAAATGAACCCAGTAAAGGTTTCCTGATTATTTTTGTTTCCAACATCTCAAATATTTGAATGACTAAAAGCAAAAGTATGTTTCTATGTCTGGGAGGCAATTAACAACAACAAAACTGTGGGCAGGTCTTTCATTCTCTTTGATTAAAAATAGAGCAGAGGTCTACAAAGACAAATGCTCCCACTACACTGTCTGCTGCAGAAGAGCTTTGTTGAGTTCAGAGGAGCAGTTTAAATTGAAGAAATTACACATCTGTGTGGTTTTTGAGGAACTGACCTGCCCCAGCTCTCACTCCCCCAGCTCTTTGCCAGCAGGAGCATGTCCTGCTCCCCACACCCCTGGCTGACCCAGCTCAGGACTAAAAGTAGGGCTGAAATACGACCTGGATGCTCCTCACCTGAGAGGTTCCATCCTTATTTCTGAACAACATCTCAAAGCCCCACAGCAGTGTCCCAAAGCTCTCCCATCACAGCTTTCACTGCTGAGAGCTCTCCTGGACAGGCTGGTGTGTGTTAAAGAATGGAGCAGAACTGAAACTGATGGGCAGCTTTACTAAAGGTGATTTTATTATTGCTCCTTTCCTGATTTGCTGATGTTTGGCCTTGTGCTTGATGCTACTTGTATAAAATTCAAAGTCATTTGTGCACATGTATTTGCAGAGCTGCTGCCCCAATGACTGAGCAGGACATCCACTGAGCTATTGCTCTTCTTCTTGTGCAAACCAATATTTTTTATCTCAGAATAATTTATTTAAAAGACATCAGGATAATACTGACAACTTAAAATAGTGCCCAATATTTACATGAAAACAGGAGAAATCAAAATCCATCACTGGATTTTGTGGCTTTATATCATTGGAATGGTCAATTAAATTTATTCAATTCTTTTAATTTAGTTTATACCAGGGATGCAATTATCCAGTTTTCTGACACTGAGCCAGAGAGTAGGCGCAGCTGGCCTTAAAAATCATTTTTCCACATCTTGTTGTTTTACCATTCACTTACAGTAAACATAAGCATTTCCACACAACTCTAATAATCGTGCATTTAATTTTAACCAGTAGTATTTACAATAAATATTCTTCTTTAATATTCCATTCTGATCAAATTGCTACTTCCAATTTTCTGGTATAAATGAGCTTTTCTTTCACCCTGAACTCCCTTTCCCTTTTCTGGGGCTATTTAAATGTCAGGCTCCAGGTGTGTGGCTGCTGCCAACAGAACCATCATCAGTCTCATTTATGGAAAAATGTTCCAGTGAGGAGCCAGCACAGCACCAAGGGCACTGGGGAGCTCAGCCCCCTCTGTAATGAGCAGGTGTCAGCTGAGATCCCTGATAAATGCCTCACCTCTGCTTAAGACTGCTCAAGGGTGATTGCTGTTTTTTTAGTTAAAACTCTGAGCCTCAAAAAGAAACATTTTCTTTGAAGATGTAAATGAAAAAATAATCCAGAATTATGGTAGGTTAGAGTTAGGCCTTCTAGAAAGAAGTCAGTGTTTCTTCCCTTTGTTCTTTCTTTTGACTGAAGGGTCCAAGAGTAAATTTAATGAGGATAGTTACCACTAGATGTGTGTGCAGTAGGGTACTTACTGCCAGGGGTGTAAGCAGGAATCCTCCCTATTTCTTATTTAGATGCTGTATCTTCCTAGTATATTTATTATTTCACAGGGGCAACTGTATTTTAATATGTACGTATTTTAATAACATTTTAACATATCATTTGCATCTTACTCCATTAATGTATATTGAATTTATTTTTAGTTATTTCTAAGCAAACCAGAAGATTAAAATACCATAAAAAGTTTTCTAGCTATGTTTGTTTCATTTCAGAGTGTCTAAAATAAAATTTACTGCCCCCTTATTGATCATTTCCTTTCCATACCTGAAAATAGAAGCACTTTGCTTCTATTAATAACTTTGCTGTGACACATACCTTAGGATTCCATAGAGCAGATATTGTAGGACTCCACGTGCATAAAATCAAACAATCACAGAATCCCAGAATGATTTGGGTTGGGAGAGACCTTAAATTCCACCCAGTGCCCCCCCTGCCATGTGCAGGGACACCTTCTACTGTCCCAGGCTGCTCCAAGCCCCAGTGTCCAACCTGGCCTTGGGCACTGCCAGGGATCCAGGGGCAGCCACAGCTTCTCTGGGCACCCTGTGCCTGCTTCCTCACCCTCACAGGGAGGAATATTAATATAAGTCCCTGTTAAGAGAAGTAGTAGAATATTATAATAGGTGTGGTCTTGTCACTGACAAGAGATAAAACAACATTCATTTTTTCAACTTCTCTTATCAGCATTAAAAGAAGGAAATAAACTTCTAGTGTTAATTGCAGATTTATGATCCCAGCTATGCTCCATTGGAAAGATGGAAAGTCCCTTCCAATACAAAAATCCACTTCAGGGCTGTCACCCTCCTATGAGTAGCTGCCTTATTCATGTGCCTAAAACTGGATGTCTGCTCAAGAAAGAGGGTGAATCACGGCCTGAATCAAGAGTTATTCCACTGAGTTGGACTCACACTGCTGTGAGATCAGAATAGAACACAGAGGGACCCCTCTGTACTTCTTCTCTATATTTTCATGCAAAGTGAGTCTCAAGCAGCTAGGAGAGCAGAGGACTGGAATGAGGAGCCAGCTGCCTGTAGATAAAAGAGGGGCAGAGGAAGGGAGGCCTGGGTGAGTTGTTCCTCCTCTGGAGGCAATCTCTGTGGGAAATCCCATTTGTGCAGGTTATCCCTCTCTCTTCTCACCCCATTGCCAGCCAGACTCACACATGGCAGGGCTGCAGTTTCCCAGCACTGCCATGGAATGCTGACTGATCCACATCAGTGGCAGCAGGGAAAGAGCAGGGACAGGTTTAGCTCTGGGCTCTCTGAACAAACTGAGGCCTCAGCAAGGGCCAGCTAAACCCAAATATTCAGAAATTTAGGGTGATCAGGCAAGACACACCTTCACAGTAATAATAATGGGATATTTGAATCATAACACTGTGATCCAAGAGGAACAGGGGACCAAAAGAATCCCTTGTACCACAGATACTCTTCCTGGATCATAGAAGGTGTGAGTTGATTTTGTCCCTAAAGTACACAGTGAACCTGCTCTGGGGGTTTGAACCATGAACAGAAACCTGACTATGATTGGGATTGTTACAGTCTTATAACACATCCATCCACAGCCAGCTTATTATTGCACTTGTTCCATAATTAGATATAAAAGGGGGCAGGATGACAAAGGCAATGTCCCAGTGAAGCAGAAAATTATGAAAATGAGGTGATAACACTGTAGGAGATCATAACAAAGACTTACAAAGGCTCAGATAAATCTCCCAGCCGTGCACTGACAGAATATTGAACCACAGCCACTCTCTGGTTTTGCAGGAGTGAGTTTTTGCTGTGTCTCACTTCCCCAGAGGGGAGGACTCGTCACAGGGAACGTCACTGGTGTTTCCTGCAGTGCTGACGTCTGCCTGTGTGGTGACATCAGCACCAAAGGAACACAGCCTCCATTTCCCTGCCCTTCACACCTTCTGGGTATTACAGGAAGATTTACAACACTCCTGCCAGGTCTCTTCATCCTTTACAAAGAGTGAGAGGAGAAGCCCATAATTATTCATATTCTGTTTCAATCTTCTTGGTGGTTCACAATACAGTAAATAGACACAAGTTATTTTCTAAATTTTTCCTTCTGGGTGGTGAGCATCTGTACTGTTTTGACCCATTTTTCATTGGACAGGCATCATACAAATGTACAATGTAGAGTTTTATCCAGAATTTGGTTAAATCCCTGTTTCCTTCATTCAGAGGAGTGGCAATAGCCTAAGCTTTTCTCTCACTGCTTACCATGCACAGAATTGTTAACTCAGCTGGGGAGTAAATAAAAGAAGGTAACTTACAATTCATGTGGGATATCCTCTCTTTCCTGTGGGTTATTTTAATACAAATAGGGACCCCATATCTGAGAAATAGATTTTATACTGGTATACAACTATATCAGTAATGTCATAACAGTGTGTAATAATAGTATTTGTATCAAGGAGTCCTAATGACAGTAAGTTATTAAATGGGATGATATGTTTGTGACACCTTTATTTTTCCTTTATGCTTTTTGCTTAGGGTGTAATCTGTGGAAAAATCAAAACCAAATCATGGAAATGTTTTCCATGACCTATCAGTCAGAGACCTATCAGTCTCCCAGTTCAAGTGTTCTCTGCTTCCTCGTGTCATCTGATGGTCAGGGATTTTACAAACAAATGTTTCTGCAGTGAAGGGAGTGAGATGAATTTCTTCCACATGACCTTTACAAGGGCAGAATGCTGTCACCTGAGCAGCCACCTGTGTAATCTGCCTGTCTGTTTAATTACCCTGAGACTTTATTCAGACCTGATTCAAGGTTAATGGTGATTATTCAGATGATCATGAACCATAAACTTATCCTGAGGCAAAATTTTTCAGAAGTGCAGGGGTATCTATTGCTCAGATTTCATTCTGACCATCTCTACAATAACCTGCTAGAACCTATTAAAGAACAAGAAACTTGACTGTGCATGGTTCCTGTACCAGGGACTGAGGAGAGCTGAGGAGCTCAGACCAAACCCAAATGCACAATAACAGGCTGGTTCAGAGCTCATTCCTGAGCACTAAAAGCTGCTCCAGATTAGGCAGATGAGTTCAGGTAATTGTGATTAAAAACCTGACATGAAGATATTCTGGATGCCAGGTGATTCAGTGGACATTGTCAGTGTCTAGCACTCCTCAACATTAAATCCTCTATGACAGTTGGAGCTTATCCTTTCTACTGCCAGAAACAGTCTGGACATTTCCTGAAGTACAGCCACATTTCATTGGGGTCACATTTAAAGGGAAGATCAAACACACGATGTTGTGTTTAAATTTTTAACCTATGCAAATGTTTTTGTTGTATAGGAACATTTCTGTTCTGTGCTTAGGGGCACTGTACAAATAAAAACCAATTATTCTGATTAGAAAGAGGAGAAAGGAGGACTGAGGTCTGCTCTAATGCCTATCAACCCACTTCAGAAGAGCAGGACTAATTTTCAGGGAGTTATGGCACTGAACGAGTTTGGTATTGGTTTCATTGCTGAGAGGGAAGGCATCATCCTGGTTCTTTGCAATTGATTTTGTCTGAATTAAGAATATGATTTATCTTTCAGGTTTTTATGCTGTTATTAACAATATATTTCATTAGAATTTGTGGAGGAAGCTGAAGGGTGTGGTGGCTCAATATCACTGTGTTCCATATGCTGCCATAAAACCCACCCAGGACTACACAATTATTGTTCTCCCCTCATTTCCAGCTTAGTAGCACCACCAAAACCCATGAAATGACACCACTGTAAACCAGGAATGAGGCAAACAGACCAAGCTGGCTCACCTGCACTCCACAGTCTGGTGTTGCTGACAGGAAACCTTCCAAATACACAAAGAGAAACTTTCAATCTCAGCTTGCTGTGAGCTTTCCAATCCCTTCTACTCTTCCAGGTCCCTATGGCTGGTATCCAGGAAATACATGAAAAAGCCACTAGTATGAAATAAAAGTATATTGATTTTAATATTTCTGCCTTGAGCAGCCTCTTGTTTGCTTTATATCCAAAGAATCTTTTATACTGATAACATTTTTTAAACAGACCAAGAATAGAAGTTCAGTCTAAATAAGGGACTATAAAAGCTTTGTCTGGTCTTTATCTACTTAAAAGAATTATCTCAATGCTTAAAAGGAGTATTTGGAAAATGTTTTTCCTCCAAAAAAATAGCAACAGAAACACATAAACATTAAAAAAAAAAAGAAGAAAAAAAGGTAGGATAACAGGGAGGTAGGTCCACAGAGGAGAGCTATAAGAAAATACTTTCCAGAAGGCTTTGAGGGTCTCCAAATGTATTCTTTACTACTTGAAGCATTAATTTTTCAGTTTTTGGTCAGCAGCTACGTTTTCAATGAAGATTTTTTACATACCCAGCCTATCCTGAGGTCTACAATTACTATACTTTATAACCTTTGCACAATGAATGGTGGAAAACAAACACAATATCCCACATTTGTAAGGAAAAATGCTGTTGACTAGAGTCACTCACTTAAAATACATTTTGAAAACAATGTATAGTGGGTACTTGGGGTCTCATAAGGCACAGGGAGATTTTGGAGAAGGCATCACAATTATTCAAACAAAGTCCCCTTAACTTAAATTTTCTCTCCCTGCTCAATCTTATCATGGAGCCTGCAACCAAAACAAAACAAATGCCATTGATTCTGTTTGTCTTTTAATTCCTGACAACCAGTTTGACTTCAGTAACTGCCCTCTGCTAGAATAACAAATGGAAATTCTCCTTCCCAGCCATAAGCACCATCTGCCATTTCATAGGTGCTTCAGTGACTCATTAATCTGTACTTAAATTGACTTTGCACAGAACACTGCCATTTTATTGCTGCTGTGCTTTGCAGCAGCTCCTCAGACCCTTAAAGTCAATGCTGAGAATGTCAATAGCCCTGAAAACTCTTTCCAGGTTTGTGTAACCTTTGCTGGGACTTTATTCCCAGTTTTATATTATTTTCCCCACCTGTCCTCCTCTGAATTCTGAGAAACAATATCATTCAAATACAACTGTGCTATGGAGTGAAACTAAAGTACATATTTTTAAAGGGGATTTAAAAATGGTTTTATGAGCTAAAAGTGTGTTTGGATTGCATAACTGTCCAAGTGTGAGTGCAGAGTTGAGTTTCGTGCACTGAAATAGATATTAAATGCATGTGGAAAAGTATTTATAGAGATATTTTGGATCTCTCTTGAACGGCTACTCCGAAAATATTAGTGGAACCTCTTTAAATAACAAATTGATACCAATTTGCCTTCTCCTTAAAATTACTTTCAGATGCATCTAGTTCTGTAAACTTTATAGCTACTGATACAGACAAAATCCTTAAGGTCATATTGCTTAAAAAAACCCCAGAATTTCTTATTCCAACCAGTGTATGCTTTGCCCATGTCTATCAAGAATGTGTTTTTATCCCTATCCCTTTTCTCTTGTGTTTGTCATGTCCTTGCTTGTCATGTCAGTCCTGAAGCACTGCACCTGGATGTCACTGGATGGAAAAACCAAGCAGCCCCATGCAATTCCACATTTCTGTCCCTGAGACTTTGCTGCCAGCACTGGCAGGAGCTGGAGCTCTCAGCTGGAGCCTGATTTTGTGTTCCCATCACCTTTTTCTGAGGGGCAGATGAGGGACAGTTTCAGATAGGATGGATGAAGTTTCTCTCCACACTTCATTCTGTTTCTTTGCCCTGTACACTAAGTATTTTTTTAATGGGACTTAAAAAATCTCATGCCTTTTATTAGTAGTAGCTAATAGAAGTTTTCCTACTGCTCAAGTACCATCATGTGTATTATAAAACACCTTTTACAAACTGGCATTTGGAAAAGATGAAGGTGAGCAGCCAGAATTTTTGAATTTCATGACCATAACCACAGCAGTAAAAGATGAAAAAAGGCAATATGACCAAAGATGTCTTTCTTCTCTGTAGCTCTTAATAAAACTTAGCAAGGTAACACCAACTTTCCAGCTCCTTTCTAAAAAGGGACATTCCTGTGTCTTCTCCTACATTCAAAATCAAAGTTTTCACAGACCACACATCTCAATCTTTGTAAATTTAGTCAAACATTTCATTATAACAATTCACTTTATATAAATTACATCATTTTTATACTAATAGGTTCAGAAATCATTTGCATTCTCAGAGAGAAGATAGAATATTAGAAAAAGCCCAAATATGAAATGCCTTCCCTCCCCAAAGATAATCACAACCATCCATGTGGGAAGGAGAAATACCATGCCTTACTCTTTGGGATTAGGGCATTCTTTTAATTTGCCATTTGGCATTATGAACACAGTAAACAAAGAGAGAAAATATAGAAACCATGTGACTGCTTGTTCCATAGCCTTTTGCACACTGCTGCTGGAGCCTTGCTTTCAGATGTCAGTACAAAGCTGCCTGCTCACTGATGCTCAGTAAGAAATGTCAGGGAAGAGATAAGCAGGCTAAAAGGAGACTATTTTAGAAACATGGTCTGTTCTATCATTAGTTCTATAGATAGAACTTCCCAACATATTTTTGAAGAGCAAATGTTTTTCCTTAGCCAAATGTAAAGTCAAAAGGAGAGAGTGTTTTAATATGGAAGTGGGGGTGATTTCAGGACCTTCATTTAGGGGAGATACTTTAAACTTGTTAGGCTGCTGGCTTAAGCTGCCACTGTACTTAAGCCCTTATGGTAAAATAACTCTGCTTGTCAGAAAAATGGGGAAAATATAAGTCTAAATTTTCAGGACATAAATCAAAAGTAGAAAGATCATCTATCTTCACGTAAGCATTCAGATGATATGGAATGGTAAATAAGGACCAAATTCTTGATAAGTCTCAGTTTTGCAACAAACAGAATTTTAGAATCATTGAATGATTTGAGTTGGAAGGGACCTTCAAAAGCCATTGAGCCCTGCAGTGATCAGGGACATCTTCAGTGAGATCAGACTTCTGAGAGCCCTGTCCAACCTGACCTTGAATGTTTCAGGGAAGGGGCATCCACAACCTCTCTGGGCAACCTGTTCTGCTGTTTCACCACCTTCACTGTGGAACATTTCCCACACCTTTTAGTTGGAAACCACTGCCCTTTGTCCTGTCACCACGGGCCCTGCTAAAGAGCCTGTCCCCATCTTCCTTCAAGCTTCCTTTAGGTATTGAAAGGTCACAATAAGGTCTACTCAGAGCTTTTTCTTCTCCAACCTGAACAAACCAAACCTCCTCAGCCTTTCTGCACAGGAGAGGTGCTCCAGCCCTCTGATAATTTTTGTAACCTTCTCCTGGAGTCAATCCAGCAGCTCCAGGTCCTTGCTGTGCTGGCCCAGGGCTGAGGCAGCTCTGCAGGTGGGGTCTCACCTGAGGAGGCAGAATCCCCTTCCCCTGCTGCCCAGGCTGGGCTCAGCCTAGGGCAGGGTTGGCTCCCCAGGCTGCAGGTGAACATCACCAGGTCATGTTGAGCTTCTCCCTCAGCAGCCCCCCAAGCCCTTCTCCCCAGGGCTGCTCTCCATCCTTTCATGGTCCACCTTGTTCTGACACTGGGGGTTGCCCCGAGCCAGATGCAGGATCTTGATTTATGTGCACACAATTCCTGAGCCTGCCCATGGCCCTGGGGCTCCTCGTCCCTGGGACCTGTGGTACACTTTGTGTTCCCAGCACACGGGCTCCAAACAGCACAGGGCATGTCACTCATCTGCTGGAAACATCCCAGGGAGTTAAACTGGAGGGATTTGCCAGCTTCCCAGCAAAAAGGTCCCTAAAATTAACTCTGTATCTGCTTGTGGTCTACTGATACCAGAGAGAAGCAAAATCAGGTGTACCATGTTTCACTTGTCCATGTTTACAACACAGAAAAATGTGTTTGGAGCACAAAGGACAAGAGGTGGCTTACACCACCTTAGGTAGCACATGATGAACATTGTCAAAGACTGGACAGGTGACAGACCAGAAATATTCTGACTTCTTGAGCTGGTCCCAAAAAGGCACACTCAATCTCTACATCACCTTTACCTGCAAGCATATATTAAAACGTTCTATTTTTTTTTCCCAATAAAGCATGTTAGTTAATATATTTTTAGAAGTCCTCTTAGTCACATCTAAATGCATGCCAAAGAGATTTCATTTAGACTGCAATTAATTTTCCTCTCCCCTACACAGTGAGTACAATTGGTATAAAAAGCTCCTACATGAAACAGAAAGTATTTTAAAGCCAGCAGAGATGTCAGGCAGTCATGATGTGAGGTGGCAATCAGCAGAAAATGTGACCTATTTGGTACTTACTCTAGTCCTCTCCTTTGTTATAAATCAGGAGTAACTCCACTGAGCTCTGGTTTATTATATGGATGGAAATGAGGTGTAAGCCAGAGAATAAGATCCTTGATTAATCACAAGAAATTTCTTTCTGTCTGAAATGCTTAGTTGTCTTCAGTGTGAAGGTTTTCTCAATATATTCTTTTGGCTTGCACTGGTCGTGCTGTTTTGTATTATTGTGCCACAGAAGGTGGCTTTTGACAGCAATATTTGTTAAATTGTGGACCTTGCAATGAGTTTGCTGCGCATTTCCATATGTTTGCAAGAGAGGAAAAAGTCCCCTCCTACCACAGCAGCAGAGGGATTAATAATGTGAAGGCTAAATTAGTTCTAATGGGTACTTGTCATTTGCTCCAATCTGGAACAAAAAATCTTGAGAACAAAGGGAAAATGGGTAGAGAAATGGAGTGCTCCAATCCACAATGCTACATTACTGACATTTCACACAACAGTGCTTCCTTAAAGCTGTTTGCTAAATATTGCTGCTGTTCCCAGTACTGACCCTCACACGGGCTGTCTGCACTTCCATATCAGTGCAAATACACTGTGTTGGGTTAGGTGATTTGTTAATGCTGAATCCTCAAACAATTCTGCAATAATTCACTGGATCTGCACTATCCCTCATAAGAAGAAGAGACACATTTTTGTCCTGGCCTGTCCTTTGGGATTCCCCACGAATGTCAAACCACAATTCCAACAGCACCATTGAATTTGCATTTAGCAAATGCTACCAGATTGCATAAGCCACAAACACATGGAAATTCTCCACAATGTCCAGAAAATCCCACTCACATTGGCAGGTAGGCAAAGGCAGAGTGGGACTAGGTTTTGAGCACAGAAACAGCTGCCTCTATTGTGGAACACAAAAGCCATTTAGCAGCTGTGTAATGCACACACAAAGGCAAAAATGGGACTGTTTACTTCAAGGTATGTTTCGTTTTGAAAAAGTAAGGAGCACAGTGTTAAAAATGAGAAAGGAAAGGATGGACATTGTTCACATCAGGGAAACTCAGTGAGTTAAACCAACACTCTAAGCAGAACATCTGTTTGGTGGCTACTTCACACTTTTGCTAGAGAAATGGGAGAATTGGGTTTCAGTCAGAGCAGAAGATAAATGTTTTTGAAATATTGCCATCCCCAAGTGAGAGTTCTTGACCTGAACTCATGTCTGAGCTGTTGCTGGGCTTCTTGTGCCATAACTGATCTCGGTGAAGGCAAAAGGAAACTCCATGGATCCAGCAGGAGATACTCCATCCCAACTGGGGGGTACAGCTAAAGATGAGGTTCACCAATATCTGTGCCCTGCATTTCCATCATTTGTACAAAACACTGTATTTTTTTTCAATTTTGTACCTTTGGTGAGCCAGCAGGAGATTCTGCTGGCACAAGGACACACACACAGGGGCCTGAAGACTTGCTCTATTTACTGCTGGGTTCCTTCCACACATCACACACACAAACATAACAAAAACCACAGGGAGTTCTTCGACCCCAAATTCTCAGGTTAAGTTTTCTGTCTGACAGTTTAAGAACAAAACCAGCAAGGAGCTGTCTGTACCATCTCCACACGTTTCCAAGGCACAGGAAACAGCCTGTGAGAAACATCTCCAGCTGAGCTAAAGGGTTTAAAGAGCAATAACTGGAAAGAACCTCCTGTGCCCAGAGCCTCGGGCTACACTTTAAAGGTTTTCTGTGCAATCAGGAAAACTTGCTGTTCCACCACAGCCTAATCAAAACTGTCAGCAGATGGGTTAGTGAGAAAGACAACAAATACTGCAGGAGTTAGTGGAAAAGACAAAAAATACTGTAAGAGCTGGAAACTTTGAGTCTCCAAGATGGGGCTGGCAAGGAATCCAGTAAGGCCCTTGGATGCCTCAGAGAAAAGGTGCTATCAATATGCCCTTGCTGGAGTCTTTAATTTACAGAAAGTAACCAAGGCAGCCCTAAGATTTAAGAACTGAAAGGACATAAGTTTAAAAAAAGAAACCATTAAACAAGCAGAGAATGCAGGATCAGCTTGAACACAGTGATAATGGGAAGGAACACACTGCTCTGACTTTTCCACCTGGAACAACCACCAAAGTGCCACACAAAATGCCCATAAATACAAGGCATTTAATGTTTTCAGGGTAGGCAGATGCTCACTGGGAAAACAAGTGTGTCTGTACAAAGGATTTGTCATGCTGAACCCTGCTGAGTTTTAGATAAATTACTGTGCCACCAGAGCCAGCCTGCAGCCCTCTAGCCTGGAGCATCCTTTGGCCTGGCTGTGCCACTGACTCAGATCCCCCTTTGTCCTGGTTTGGGCTGGGAGAGAGGTGATTTTCCTCCTAGTATCTGGTCCAGTGTTGTGTTTTGGACTCTGCATGAGAATAATGTTGTTAACATGCTGATGTTTCAGTTGTGCTAAGTTGCTCACATGCCAAGTCAAGGAGTTTTCAGTTTCCCTGCTGTGCCAGAGAGCAGGAGCACAAGGAGCTGGGAGGGAGCAGAGCCAGGACAGCTGACCTGAACTGGCCACAGGGATATTCCAGACCTCAGAATGTCCTGCTCAACACAGAAACTGGGGGAGCTTAGCACAGTGCCTGGGGACTGACTGAACACTGCTGGTGAGCAATTGTATCATGCATTGCTCACTTTGTATACTGTTTTATCATTATTATTATTATTATTTTCCCTTCACTTCCTGGCCTACTAATCTGTCTCTATCTCAGCCCACTTTTTCCCTGGCTCCATTCCCCATCCCACTGAGGGTGAGAGGAGCAGTGAGCAGGCAGCTGTGGGTGCCAGCTGGGCTTGAACCACGACACTTCACACCAAACACTGAGTTATGGTACAAAATCCTCCCACAGGCTCCAAGTCACCCTTCAGAGCATATGTTCCAGAGAGATTCAAGGACACAAGCTATTTCTTTATCTGTGGAAAGTAAGATACAGCTGGGTAGTTCTCTCTTGGTTTCTACTGAAGTGTTGGAACAATTATAGACCTTAAGCCTCAGGAAACAGAAGTCAGTTTTCTATTTTGAGACCCTGTAGAACACAGACAAGCATGTGAACTGAACAAAGGAATGTTTCTAGAGGCTCAAGGATGTACTGTCTCTTTTAGAGTAAGGCTCTAGGTTTGGAGAGCTGTTCGAGCACTGCTACCACATAAAGAAAACCTCCTGAGCTCCCTGCACTGCTCCAGTGATAAAACCCTGAATAACCAAATTCACACAGAGCAGGGAAACAAGAGCACTCAACAGAGCAGCTGTCACATCACAGAACTCCTTGGGGCTGTATGAAAACAAAGCCCTTTAGTCATACATGATGTAAAATTTTCCATCAGGTTTCAGTTCTGATTTTAGGTTAGTGAAGCAGCAGAAACACAAAACCCTGGCATTACTCACTGAGTGGAACTCCACAGTGATCTGAGAATCTCCACAGTAACACCGAGATTTTCGTGACTCCAGGCATGGAGCTGCACACCACATTGCATCCCAATGCATCTCCCACCAGATGATGCTGCCTTGATGAGTCCCACCCTCACTTCTATTGTGAATAAAATCCAGGAAGTTTTACTTTATAGTAGACCAATTTTCTGAATCTGCAGATCATAAAGTACAGCTGAGAAAGGGCAGATTGTTGTCCTTGAAAAGCACTGCCTGATGCTTTGTGTACACCTACACAGTGCCCACCACCAATGACTGGGTTTTTTTGTAGTGCAGTGAAAGGTCTTTTGGAAGTTCATTTTGTGTGCCTGCAGTCATTTTGTGCTGTATGAGATTCATGAAAGACTAAATCCATACTAACATAACAGCCATAAAAAGTTTTGGGAAGTTCAGTTAAAAGATATGTATGGGATGGGGATTAAATAAATCTATCTGGGTTTTTTTAAACTCGTAATCTGAAATCGTGTCAACAAACTGCACATTATTTTACATCAGTGGGAAAGAAAAGAGGACAGGAAAGGGAGCAAAAATACTTTGAGAAAAATTGCTTTCCTTTAAAAAAACCCTACAAAATAATAAATGTGAGACATTGCAAAAGAGAACTAAAAAGGTCAAATGTCTGCTCCCCCAAAACACGACATCCAGACTGGGAAGTTTTTAATTACATGCTGTGTTGCCTGAAGAATTAATGTTTTGGCTTGGGCTGCAAGGAGCTGGCTCTGTAGTAGATTCACCTTCCTTGGACATTCTGCAAATGACATTTTATACAGAGAAAAGTAACTTGCAGATATAACAGTAGAACAGGACAATGCAAAAACAATAATGGAAAGAACTGGGAAGGCAGAGTAATCTCAGCATTTAGAAAGCTAACCCAGGTCACAGTGCCCTGTTTAAATGTACAGCACTGCATTTTGTTACAACAGCACACTGGTCATCTCTCCATATTCTTTATGCAAGAGCATGGAAAACTTCTATTAATTAATTATAAATTAAAAGTGCGGGTCTGTGAACTGCTCCTCAATGTATTTTTCACTTATTTTTATATTTCCCTGTGCTATGCAAGGCTCACCATCACAATGGGAAGAACACTTAAAAAATCCCAACGCTGGGACAGTAATTCAAGTGTTTTTATGGAACTGGGAAAACAGTTTTTTCAATGGAAAACCAGCTGATGGCTGTCACTTGTGATCCTTGTTTATGTTTCAGATAAAAGTTGAGGTCACTCAGGAGCAATGACCAATCTCACAGCTGGTTTCTTAGGTTATGGGAAGGCTGTAACTAAACTATCACTGAACACATGTGTCAAATTAAGCAATAAACACCAAAAAGAAAGCTTCAAATGGAATGAGATATTTTCCCAGTTTTCTAATCTAATGCTGCTCCTCTGCTATGTAAAATACAGCTGTCCTTCAGTTGATTTCCTTTGTTCCAGGAACAGTTTAACAGTGAAACACATCGTCCAGATAACTCTGTCTTGGGTAAACAGATGGAAAAACACCAGGCTCTCAAAACTTCTCTCTCCCAGCTGCTCTAACTTTTGTACTGACACAGCAACCTGATACAAATCTCACCTCTGATACAAGAGCAAATCATCCTCTGCCTCCCTGGTGCTATCAGAAGTGCCCATCTTCCCTCATTCAAGAGTTCAGAGAAATTTCCATGGCTTTCAGGTATTAGTCACTATAGAATCATTACAGAAAACTGCATCACCAGCTCGATAGAAATGTAGGAGTGAAGAGCATTCAAAGATAAATCACTGTCCCCCCTCCAGGCTCCTTCAAGATTAGCTTAAGCCCTCCATCCCCTCCCACACCTGACATTCTCCTAACTCCAGTCAGAGATTACTTGTACAGAGGAGGTACAAAGGTAACCTAGCAAAGTCCTGAACTGCAGAGCACTTGGGGAAGGGAAGGGCTACCTTCTGCTGGAAAGGCAGGGGGAGAGGTAAGAGGCACCAGTGACAAATTGCTGGAGCTCAGGTTCTGAGCCTGCCCTCCCCGGGGAAGCTCTGGTCATCCTGAGTCAGCCTGACATCATCCCTGCCCAGGCTCACCCACAGCCTCCACACTGGCACAGCAGGCTGCCTCATGCTGCAGGACTGAGCTGCTGTTAGCTTGTCTAGATGGAAAAGGGAAGGGGGACTTCCCTACATCCAGATTCTGAAAGCTCTTCCCCCTGCCTGGCTGCAGCAGCAGAGTGTACCAAGCTGTGTGCTGTGCAGTCCTGCTGTCACAAACCCCCCAGGTAAGGGGTGCTGAGCACAGCCCCAGGCATGGCCCAGAACCAGAGCAGTTTGGTATCAAGGTGACTGCTCCTCACTCACCTACAAACCCTTCCTCTCCCCCCCGCAGAGCAGCTTTCCCCTCAGAGCCAAGAGCTGTGCTCCTCTCTCCCAGCACCTCTCATGCAGGGCTGCTTGCAGAGCTTTTCCTGAAGGGCTTCATTCCCTTTCCCAGAGGCTGCAGGCACCTGGAAGTGAGAACTGAGCCTCAGTAACCCCGGGCTGTCACAGTGGGTGATCACTGCAATCATTACACGTCCCTGAAAGGCTAATAATGACACAGAGGTGGCATGGAAAATCTGGTACAGCTCTGTCCCAGAAACTCCCCAAATTCTTCCTTGCTTCCTCAGGACCTTGCTGCCACTGGCAGTAACAGAAGTGGGGTGGGCCACAAGTACAGAAATACAGAAAAATACACCAACTCAAGAATACAGAAACATCCTCATGGCAAGTAGCTGCTGTAATTATTAAGCAGCAATTAACAAGAAAGGCAGCTGAATTCCGTGTCCCTGGACCAGCCTTCATGCATTTGCAAAAGAATTATAAATATCTTTGATAAGTTTCCCTTATTTGTAGACAGCTCCATGCTAGACACATCCTGGGTCAGCAAATGTCATCTGTGCAAGTCAAAGATTTGGAGAATCAGTCTCCAGGAAATTGTGCCTTAGCAACACTGGAAATTGCAATTATGGAGAACACCCAGGTGCTGTTTTCCTTCCAGTACTTCTGAACATGAGTTATATTCAGATCATTTCCTAGGTAATTCAGGAGACCCTGATGATCAAGATCATTAAGCTCAGATGAGCTGAGATTGTCCCTGAACCCTAAATCTATTCTGTGCAATCTTAGATCTACTCGGGGTAAATCCTTCGGATTAGGAACGTTGGCTTCGATGCTGCAAACCTGTAATTAATTTAGGCTTATGAATAATCTCATTAAATTCAGCCTTTTTTTGGTACATTTGCAGAAATGCTGCCTTGTGCACAGGTTTGTTATGAAAGGCACATTTGCTGCACACTGGAAAACAAATGGGAAATGTGGCAGCAGGGGAATGTGGCCCCTTTTAATGAGGGGATCAGAAAGAGTTCTCAGGTGTATGACCTTCAAGGGACAACTGACAAGTGTGGGTCACTTACATGAACAATTGAAAATCATCTACATGCCTGTGCTTTGGACTGACAGTCTGGTTTTTCTCCTTAGCTAAAGGAGAAATGCTGAACTCCACACTTCTGCATTCTGACTCCTACATTCTTGGGAATAACTACATTCACTGCTGCCTTTTCCCAGGATCTTGCTCCAGCCCTCACTGCCTGTTCAGCAGTGACAGGAGCACAGGGCTGCCCAAAGCAGAGTAAAGCCTGCTGTTTTATTTATTGGGACTCCAAAGGGAATCCCTCAAGCATGCAAAAGGGGTAGGAAAATGTTGCCTAAAATAACAATCTTTTTTTAAACATAGCTTAGAGACTGCCCTGCTTTTTCTCAGTGCAGCAAGTAATGCAGTGAGGGGAGTGAGCTCACACATCCCTTGGGAACCAGTCAGAGGGGTTAAGAGGCACAAAATCTAAACAAAATCACCCAAGAAACACATTAATGCATAAACAAATAGATGTTTAAGTTAGAATGAGGCCTCCCATCAGGGTCTTGACCTGGTGTTTTGAGGATTGGTGAGGACCTGCACACCTCCCATGTGGAACTGTCCCTTTCTCCTCTCTCCTTCTTAGGAGCTGTTCTGCATCCATGGAGTTGAAAGGGTTTATGGCTTATAAAAAGAACTGACAAGCTGTATTTCATGAGGATTGTACAGTCCAAACACAAGTGTTTGTAGCTGCATTGCCATGGTTACAGAAAAAAATGGGTTATCATTTTCTCAGAGGTTGCTGTCCGTTCTTCCATAGACTATCTGGCATAAAAGGGTTTATTGCTTTTCACCAGTGCAGTACTGCAGAAATATTTTTAGCTCCACTAATTCAATTTCATATTCAAATCAATCTGAAAATGAGTTACCTTTCAGTCTGCCAAAGGATGTCAGGCAAAGCTCTCACTGATATGGTTTTGCTTTGGCTTGTGATGATGGAAAGATTACACCACGTAACAACATGGAAATGTGTCCCAAAGTTCTATAATTCCATTATTTCATTATTTCATTTCAATTTCATTATTATCCATTTGAATTTGACATAAAATGTTGTTCTTTGGGGAATTATGGAGGCTTGCACCATCTCTTCAAAGGTCTGAATAATAAAATAATTACACACTCAAAAGTATCTCAAAGCAGATTGAGAAAATTGTGTATAAAGGTCCTGCAATATTGCAGAGGACAAGAATAAATTATTATATTTTACACTAACTGATGTGGGGCATTTAGATATTCATTCACAAATCCAGTAAAAGCCAATGGAAACCAGTTAACTTCAGAGTCATAACTACCCTGCTTACAGATGCACAGCATGAGCCGAGCCCAGCATTTCTCAGTTCCCAGATGCTTCTGTAGCCAGCAGACCACATCTCAACGTTTTTGATAAAATAAACTGCTGAAGAAGCCAGCTCTGGCACAAGCCCTTGGTACAGCCTCCATCCCAGCTGCTCTTGGAGCAGACCCTGCACTCCAGGGGAATGCCAGAGCTCTGCTGTCCCCAGCTTCCTTTTGAGACCTGCTGCCTCTCTAAAAACAATAACTGAAAAAAAAAGGATTAAGTTCTTTTGATAAGAGCAAACCCAGGGCTGCTAACACCAGAGACAAGGTTGGTTCATACTCAGTACAGGGCAATGTTCTGAGTAGATGATTTCTGCAGGGCAGTTTCATTTCTATGCCTGCTTACTCTGAACAGCAACTTCCTGCAGCTGCCAGCAAAATTTTAATGCTGTTTCTGAGAAACCCTTTGTCCTTGAGACTTAAACATTCCAATATTTTCCTTTTTTTAAACTTGAGATATTTCCATTTATATTAATGCTTTACCCATGAATCCAGGTTCAGTGTCAAGGTAGAGAGGTCCATTACAGTTTGAAGGGGAGCTCCCTTAGGGCCTTTTTTTTTTTTTCTTTTTAATTGATCCAACTGAAAATATTTACATAGCACCAGAGAGAGTTAGTGGCAGAAAAAGTCAGGCAGAGGTAAGGAAAAGCACAAGGAACAGCCTGAAGTTGTAGTATGGCTTCTTCAGGTACTGCTCAGAACATCTGAGTACAGAGAGGATTTTGTTAATATGGATTAAGGAAACTTGACATTTGTGAAACAATAGGATTCTGAAAGATAAGGCCAGGAAAACAATCTTTTGCTTGCTAATAACTCCTTGTCTCACTGCACTCAGATTTCTGTCCCTGCCACCCCAGTGCTCACCTTAATGGAGAGCCCTTCAGCATTTCTGGGCAGAGGGGAAATGGAATTACCTCATCCTGCAAAGGAAAGGACACGAGGTGGAGTCACTCACCCCAATTCCTACAGGCAGCCAGTGACTCACCTGGGAATGATGCCCTGTTCAGTGCCTTCCTCACTAAACTCCTCCCTGGAGTAACAAGCTCCTGACACCAATGGCAGAAAACACATTTACTTTCCAGTACAGGCAGACTGGATGAAGAAAGAGACTTGCCCTTTGACCATAAACCAGGTGATTTCTCACATATAACTCAGATTTTTAATTTTTATTTGATTTGGAGCATTAACTCTGTTTAGGTTTTTACAACATTTATACTTCTTTCATAATTATTTTCATGAGATTACATCTTGTGATGTTTCACTATGTGGTTAGTGACAATTGCCCCCAAATACCAGGCACACCAGCTGTAATTTACCTGAAAACATAATGAAAGCCCCAGCCTCTGGCCCAGTGAGTACAGAAATATATTCTGGATTAATGGTGCTTCCCAGGGCCCTCTGAGGGAAAGGAGAGCACAGAAAGCAGTTTGGGCACTCCTGCAGCAACACAGGTCTGGCAGTAACACCAAATCTGGATTTAAATACTATTTCAAGTCCTCCTAAACTTGATTCCAGAATCAATCAGCCCATAACAAGCATTATTAAGCAAGAATACTGAGCCAGATGTTGAGCTGGATAGACACACAATACAGACATTACTGTCCAAACCATCTTGTTTTAGATTTTCTGATGTCCTTACTATGATGCTCCTGTCCCACTTTCCCAAAGGGATGTAAGGGCAAAGAGTTTAGTGATGTTCCAGAGATGAAGGAACATATGGTCCTGGATATTTATAGAAAGAGCCCTGGGACTTCCATGCATGAGGAAAGCCTGCAAGCTGCCATCTGGGAGTCTGGAGTTATTTTCTGTCAGTGCAGTGGCCAAAGGCCTGATGGACATCAGTGGCCAGTGGTGTCCCTCAGGGGTCTGTGCTGGGCACAGGGTTATTGAATGTCTGCACCAGTGACAGAGCCAGAGCCAGGAGGGCACCCCCAGCACATCTGAGGTGACACCAAGCTGAGGGTGCAGGGATGGGGCCATCCAGAGGGCTTGAGATTTTTCTCTGGAATCTATGAAACTGAGAATAGTGCATGCAAAAAGTCCTGTTTGAAGATCTCTATTGACTGACTCTCATTTTTAAACTCTCACAGAGTCATTTGACATGGGATCAATGCTTGTCAAGAGAAGTTTATAAATAGAAGGTAATTTTAGCTCTGTCTTTGTAGTCCAGCTCATGGGAGAAACTCTGAGCTCCTGGACAAGACTGACTACTCAGCTTGTTTTGGTGAGGCATCACTTCCAGACCAGAGAGGCCCCAAAGTTTGGAGCATCCACCAGCACAGCCCACTGCTGCATGGAGTAGCTGAAGAGTGAATTTTTATGGCTCCCTCTGACTGAAGACACAACTGACAGAGGCAAAAAAGGAGGAATTTTAAAACTGTTTCTTTTTTAAACACACTAGCTGCCCCCTATTGTATTCTCCTCTCCTGTTCTTGTTTCCATTATTTCTGCTAATATAGCACTAGGCTTTGAGCAATTTATTAAAAAAACTTATTGAAAAGTTTTACATAACACAAGGGGTTATATATATGTATAAAACATAACCTTCCTGTGCAGTTCAACACAGAACTTTAACAACTTTACTCCCTTTCACATCCTTACAGTTTTTCTCAATATTTATTTAGTATTTAAAGTCAGATGAATATTCTATATGTCTACACTGCAGATCACAGCAGAGTTTTATACAAATGGAATCATTCATGCCAAATTCCAGTAAAATTAAAAAATAACATTTTAAACATATAACTTAAATGGTATTTTTCATCAATTTGAGCTGTTTCAGCCTGAGTTTCAGGTTGTGGCTGGGAGCAGGGACAGGCTGCTGTACAGTGACCCCCCTGAGGTGCTGATAAGGGGGATGGATGGGAATGACAACCTGCCAGCATCCACCCAGGGGTTTTATCAGGCAGCACTCAAGGAGCACAGCCAAACGTGAGAATGGTTCTTGAGCAGCAACTCAGGCTGTGAAATCATGATGGGCCCTCCACAACTCTGAGAAAGAGCAACAATTAGGACTCAGCTGCACAGCCTTTGCTTCAGTGAGAATCTTCCCTTAGAAGTGGCTAAATGAGAGAAATCAGTGAATTCCTTTTTTGTTTGTTTGTTTGTTTGGTTGGTTTTTTTTGCACAGGGCTTGGAAGAGCACTCAAAGTTTCATTGATTTTGATCTACAAGAGACATGATCACCCATGAAGTAACAAAAAAACCCTGAAGAAAAGATTAGAGATTAGCAATGGGGAAAAACTTACTAAAAATTATGAAAGACCTCATTAATATAATTGTAGATGAACCTACAACACACTATTTATTTCTCATGTCTGTTTCTTTTAGCATCTTGTTTAATATATATTTCTACAAGGCAACTTGTTATCACGTTCTTTATAAAACATATCTTACAAAAACTGTCAAACCACTCTAGACAACTTCTTTTTGCTGAGTAGTGATCAAAGAATATACATCATTAAAACAACGTTTTTACCTGCTGTATTTGTATTTGGGGTTTTTTAATTCACTCTCAGCTCCGTGTTCCTGTTTGCAGGAAGTGAGATCACCACAGTGAAAGCAGAGAGTATTAATGACTCAAAGACTAATAGGCTAATTGCTTATGGGATACTGAGCCAGAAGCTTCAGGTATCAAATGGCTTTTCATTTAATACTGGCAGAGACATGTGAATGATAAGCACAGAAATTGGATGGCAATGATGGGATGGCAATGTGGGTGCCAGGGCTGTGTCCCCTCCCTGCCCAGCAGCAGCCCTGGCCAGTGGCTCTGAGCACAGCAGTTCCTGCAGTGCCTGGAGGGATAAATTCTCACTGCAGAGCCTGTCTGGGCACCACTGTGGCTCCCAGGACACAGTGACAGAGCAGTGCTGCAGCTCCAGTGGCACAGGCATTTCTACAGGAACCTTCTGCACACCAATGGCAGCCTGGCACACAAATCCTTTTTACACAGAGTATCCACATACACAGACCATTTTACAGACAATTTTACAATAAACAATGCACTGACCCAACAGATCACTCAAACTTTGTTTTCCTGACTTTCTTGAAACCAGATCTAGAACACATCTTGAATCAGAAGACAGATTCTTTCTTGTCAAACTTACATCACAGACCCCGTGGTAAACAGGACAATTAAAGAACCTCTGCTTCTGCAAAAAAATATTTCCTTTGGGTCAAGAAGTTCACTTGTGTTCCCTTGCCAGTTCTCAGCAGCTCTTGCAACGTTTTCCTTACTAAGGTGGAGGTAAACAACTCTCCCACATTCTCACAAAGGGCTGCTCTATTCTGCTGTCAGTGAATTCCTGCCCTGCAGTGCCTGCTGAGTGCTGTTACAGCATGGTGATAGTGAGCAGGGGATGCTGTCTGCTGCAAAGGCTTCTCAGCAGCATCTCCCACAGTGATTATCATTGCAGTCAGGGGCTGGTCTCCTGTCTATTTGGTACATGAAGCAAGTCCAGACACATTGCTGAACAGTCCAATAAACTGGGAAAGACATGGGGACTCAAATTTATAATATATTTATAATATAGATATTATTAAATATATTTAATATTTTAATATATTTATAATAGATGTATCAAGCCAATATTTTAATGAGTTAATAGGCCAATTGTTGGTTGACAAACCTGTTGGCCAATGCATGGGTAGTTGCCCTACCTATGATTGTACAGGGCAACTGGAAATACATTCATAGGTCTGCTTTTGCAGCTTTAAGCATGTATTTGAGTACATTCTGTGACTAGCAGTCCATATCTTTGCTGCTTTGGGAGTTGTGTGAACCATCTGTGTGCAGGAATTTACCTGCTCTTGCATGGGCCTGTATTTGATGTACAGTCAAGAATCTGTTTGTACAGATTGTGCACCCAGTAGTGACTGGGTGAGTTACACCATGGATAATCATCTCTGGATGTTAAAAACATCAGAGAGAAGGCTCCCAGATCATGACATTATTCTAAGTCCAACATCCACACAGAAACACATTCACAGACAAATTGTGGACAAGTGGTAAAAAAAATTATGTTTGTTTTTAAAACCTCAGCATTTCAATCAATTCACATTTCTATGCTGCCTGTGGGAGTTAAAACTTTCTTAAAGTATTTACCAGTTTTCAGAAGATTTTAACAGCATGAGCAGTGGGAGTACTAACCTGGATACCTATACACCTGTATGTGCTTGACAGCATACCATGTGTGTCTTGAGGCTTTTACTCCAGGTCAGAGTTTTATCCTGCACATCCAGGTTTGACAGGGTCTCTTTTCCATTGCTTTCTGAAGACATGGCCTGCTCAGATTACAAAAATGCTCTGAAAACTAAGAGCAGCTTCAGTAAGACTGACAGCTCTTTCTCGAAGTCTCGGTATTTCTCAGCTGTTTTTAGAAGAGCCCCTGAGGGCTCAAGGCCAAGATAAGCCCAGCTCAAAGCAGAGCAGTGACTCCAAGCACCCCTGATAAGTATCTGACCCGTTAAGATGTTGTCAGGCTTATTATAGAAGGTGCAGCGTTTGATCTCAGAGGGGCCAGATTAGCACAGCAGACGTGGAAAGTTCGCTGTGACAGGCAGCTGTGGCAGGAGTGCTGACACCCCCGAGGGTCACCCTGCAGTGGCTCACAGCACTCATCCACTTGCCAGCTTAGGCACTTCCCCACAAAGACAGCTGGGACAAAGGGTAAGGGTAGATCTGACTTTGTTCCCACTGAAGTCAGTGATAAACTCTCCATTAATTCCACTGGGAGAAGAATCAGGCTGGTTGTAGTGTGATGCTGTGTCCCAGAGATGAGCTCAGAGCTGGAAATCTGTTTGCACCAGCACAAACCTTCCCCAGCGTGGGACGGGGGACTCATTACTGCGAGGATACAGCAGCAGGCACTGACAACAACCAGCAGCATAGCAGCTAAAGCTGATCCCCAAGTTCATTCACCGTCGTGGAAAATAGATTTGTAAAGAATTCTCAAAGCCTGACTGAAAGCTCACATAGGCCTGTGCATCTGTGTGCAAACTGTGAGACAGGAAATGCTGACTTAGAAAGACCATAGAATAGGACAGACATTGTTGAGAGAGAAATTGAACTAGAAACAAGTCTCAAATGATGACCTTGCAAATTGACTAGATATTTTGCAGAAATAGAACTATAAAAGATGTACTGTAGTAAGACCCACGTGGGGTATTTTAATAGATGATTAGCTTAAAAGCATTAGCAGCGTTGTGTAGCAAAAGCTAATAGGCCAAGAAACACTTATATAATGGATTGTAATTAGGAAATAGTTTAACTTCTGATTTTAATGGCGTGAATTGTAACATCTGTACCATCTCACCCTTCTCATGAGACTAAAAATAGAATAAAGTCTTTTAAAATGCCTCTCAAGAGCCCTGTCTCTAAGTCAGAAAAAGAGTTTTTCTGACAACTCTTCTGATGATGGAGCCTTTGAAAGTGTAAATGACCCCAGACAGGCCCTGTGAGACCTGGTCTGCAAAGGCTTCACTGGGTTTGAGCCAGGGACAAAATAAATTGAAGCTCGTGAACCAATGGTTTAATATTTGTTCACATTGAGAGGTTGTCACCAAAACCACTCAGCCTGAATTCAGCCAGTAGCTGTTTGTATACTTGATCCTTAAAAAGAAGACTTAGAGAACATGTGTGTGATACATAAAAAGTTGGACGTTACACTTGCATTGCAAAGTTGGTATTTTTAGATGGGATAATTTACAAGTCAAAGTGTCTAGCAGAAGAGATTTACCAGTTTAAACTAATTTCTACATTTAAACCTCTGGGCTAGATAGTAAATTCCAGTACAAAAATAATACAGAGTGCCATTAAAAACCCCAATTCAGAGTAACTGTGTGTTTTGTAGAGTAAATCTGCGTTTCTCTTGGAATTGAAAACAGAATTTCACTGTATTTTCAGGTCAGACATTAGACTAATTCAGCTAATAAATGCTAGAATAGTGGCAGCTCCTAATGCAAACTGTAGAACTAGAAATGCTATTTCTAACAGTGGACGGATGAAAAACCAATTGAAATACCTGCATGATATATTTTTAAATTACATTTTAATCCAATCAGCTCTGTCCATAATTTGTTTTTACTGTGGTACCATAGGACAAGGGAGGTGTTATTAGTACTGAACTGCCTGAATATGGTGGCATCTGACAAACTAAGTTATTATTCCCAGATATTTACCAGCCTGTGCATTGATCTTGTGTAGCACTCCTGTCTTTTTGTAGCATAAGTTCTAATGAGCGTTATTTAGAAGCAGTTCAGTCTGGCCTCTAAACCTGAACATCATCTCTTCTGAAGATCTAAGGTAACCAGGGTTTGTGAAAATGACTTAATGCCCCTTTTGGGCTTTGCTTTCACTGTTATAGATGTGTTTTTAGCCTGTGTGTAGGGCAAAGTACACAAAACCTTCTGAGGAGAAAAAACCCCAAACCCAACAATGAAAAAACCACGCACACAAAAAAAACAAATGCAAAAAAGCCCCACAAAAGACCCACCAATACTCTGGAGAAAAGGCACTTTAGTCTTTAAGTCTTAAACAGTAAAATATATTAACCAGGGTCACCACTATGCCCTCACCCAGAGTGTATATTAAGCTCACCACTCCTAGGACTAACCTTTAATATTTTCTACCTCCTATTTAGCTCACATATAATTACTTAGAAAAAAGGCCAAAAAAGTGAAATCAAAGTCCGAGAGATTTTTTTACCTGTCCTGTGTTTTGAAAGGAATATTCCCCGTGTCTGGTGTCTCACAAGGAATATCTGAGAAACAAATTCTAAACCAGCTTTATCACTCTGTTTTTTTTCCCTGTGGTTTTCAACCTGAGGTGAGGATATAGACAAACCCAAGGCAAATGGAGAGCAGCCTGCTGCCAAAAAGAGCAGGTAGAGCTCTGCTCAAACTTTCCCTATCCATTCTTCTGCAATTAGTTATGTAAATATGTCTCTGCTCTTACTATCACAGTACCATTTTCACTGATGATTTGTGACATGGGAATCTGCTCCTCAGTCAGGACATTATGCAAAGGCAGAGCAGGACAAATGTAACAAAATGAACTAACTACTTAGTGCAATACAACACCCCCATTCCACACAATTTACTGTTGTGGTATTTCTGCTTGATCAGGGTGAATCCAACACCAGAACTGAAGAGATCCTTCCAATGGAGAGAGAAGGACTGGATGAAGCTCCAGGCTGGAACTCTGATTTACCAACAGTCCTCACAAAATGCCAATGTATCACTAAGAGTCTGCTGGAATCACAGCCAGCAACTATCCCTCTCCATGGAGCTGCAACAATATTAAAATAAAAGAACAAAACAAAACAAAAATCCTTCAGTTTGTTGTAATCTAGTTTCCAGGTAACTCCACGTTTCTGTGAAACCCAGACTGCCCCCTCTTATCCTGCCTGGAATAGAGCACAATGTGATATAAAGCTACAAAAGGAAAAAGGGAGATACAGTTTTTTTCTTAAATTAAATTATCTGCTTCCTAAAATATAGCCTTAAGCTCCTGGAAATTAGTGTTTAGTTCTTTTCCTACTTTAATCAGGCAATTTGGCTGTAATTGAAGTGGCAAGAGAGGCTGCAGAAAAAGTAAACAAATGGATCACTGCACTTGTTAAAATAACCTAAATTATTTCTAGAATCATCCCCACGAGTAGATGGGGCTGTGAATGCCTGGCCTTACACTCCTTGTGTAACCTCTGCCCCACTGTCTGGAATCCTGCTGGGTGGGGGATAAGGATTGAGCCCTGGAGATTCATTTTCCTTCGGGTTTAAGTGGCAATGACAGAAGTTATTAAACCACAGTGTCCATTCTGTCCTGGGACCACATGAGTCACTAATAAAGGCAGTGAAAAAAAGAGGTTATCTTTTAGTAATTGTGTAATGCAGTACATCCTTATTGGTTTATTTCTGGCTAAACCAGCCTTGCCTTGCTGCTGACGTCAGTGAAAGGGTAAAACCTGTGATTTTTGGTGTCATCACTGAAAGTGCTAATGCTCCTAAGCAGCCAGCCAGGTAAGTGATAACATCCTGTCAGTGAGGTCAGCTGGAGCAGGCT
Source organism: Trochalopteron elliotii (assembly GCA_024734555.1). Lineage (NCBI taxonomy): Eukaryota > Metazoa > Chordata > Aves > Passeriformes > Leiothrichidae > Trochalopteron > Trochalopteron elliotii. The sequence goes on from JANPWX010000046.1 coordinate 67,176, forward strand.
GTCCTTAGTCCCTGCATGTCACCTTCAAGGAAATTTTAGCTTCTGACACAAGTGGCATAAGGTAAAAGAGAATATTCAGACCCACGTACCCAGCACGTTCCCAGTCAATAACTTAATAAGTACAGGCTGGCAGCTATCATGTATCAATTTTAGTACAAACTGTTCAAAACACAAGGTGTTAATTCAGAACTGAGCTTTCAGACAGTTTGTTTAAATCTGAAAAGTTAAAATAGTGTTTTATCCAATTTGCAGATTACAGAAGCATGGAGTTTGGTGCTCCCAACTAAAAAGACATTTTGTCCTTAACATGTAACACAACCTATTGAATCCCAGCAGATTCAGGAAATACTCTGCAGCAAAACAAGAATATGGAAATATTACATCCAAGGGACATGGTTTTAATTATGAAAATCCATTTTTATCCAGTGGTTCTACTGCCTCAGGAGCCAGTACTTTTCAAATACCTTAAAAATAAGAGTTACATGTGTTCCACTGCTTTCTCCAGACCTTGATCTCTCTGTTCAGATGCCACTCCTGGCTGCCTTCCTCCCTTGGGTGTCTCTCTCACAGGATGGGCAGAATCTGGGGAGCAGGAGAGTAGCAGCCCTCAGTTCCACTCCACACAAGGATGTGGGGAAAGCCCTGCTGGAGTTCTCTCTCCATCAGATTGTATTTTCATGCACTGCAAGCCTGGAAACACAGAATCCAAAGGGGCTTACCCTATTCCCAGTGGGAAATGTGTGGCCAGAGCCTGAAAGCTTAGAAACAAAGAGAAAAGAATAAAGTGCTTTAAAAAAAACCCACACCAGCACACATACATGAAATACCAGTGGTGCACAAAATGCTGGGTTTGAATCAGGCAAATTTCTGAATGGAGTTTAGATAGTTACATCCCAAAGTCTTAGGAAGAAACCCACAGCACTGTCCTAAACTAAACTAAACTAAACTAAACTAAACTAAACTAAACTAAACTAAACTAAACTAAACTAAACTAAACTAAACTAAACTAAACTAAATTAAATTAAATTGGTCTTACCCTCCAGAGTGCTTAATTACTCTCATTTTGATGAGCTTGGCTCGGATTTCTGAAGTGTAGAATTTGAAGGGTAAATTTGTAACTTCCTAAGAAAGAGACAGTCAGTTTTCTCTCTGTGGTCAGCATATCAGTCACATTTCTGTAAAAACAGTTCCAAAGGAGAAAAGCATTCAGATCACGCCGCCACTGAAAGCTCCAGAGAGGAATTCCTGTCCCTGGGTGACAGGTGGAGAGTTGCAAGCAGCAAAGAAGGATGAGCTGAGGTCTCAGTGCCTGGCACAGAGACTCCCAGCACTGCCTGTCCTCCTGAGTTCTCTGTACCCATCACTGCTATCTTGTGAGATGGCAGAGATAATTTTTAAAAGGAGGAACACAGGAACACAAGTGTTTCTGTAATTGCTACTAAAACTTGGGATAAGGTTCCCAGCCTGTGGCAGAAGGGTTGGAATGAGATAACCTTTAAGGTCCCTTCCAAACCAAACCATTGTGTTATTCTGTGTTTCTGTGTACACTAAAACTGTGGCTAAACTAACTGGGGTAAACAGTAATTGTTTTCCACTTTTTCATAAATCACACAAAGCCAGAGAGGATTACAGGTAACCCCAAACTCCTGGTCCCTCCCTCAGCAGAGACCCAAGTGCAGCACAGGGTAATGCTTCAGAGCATGCCTGAGTTCCTGAGTTTGTATGAGTTGAGTTTACAGAGCAGCCCTTAAAGAGTGAGGGTGATTCTATTACCATAACCTCATCTACCATCTCTGAGACAAATGCTGACTTTGTTTCAGCGTTTGCTGAGCCAAAATGATTCTGCTCTGTCTCTACCATTTTACTGTGGTTTGTGCCTTGATGCCAAGCCAGGCACATCTGAAGGTAAATCACCACATCCAAGACAGCTGGAAATTTAAGTGTCCATCAAATTATTTGGTATTCAGAGAAATTGTCCTTACTGCTTCTGATCTGGATCCCTCATTTGTTGCCAGTTTTTCTTAGTTGGGAGATACCCATCCAATTGCTCTACTGTTTTTTGTTCTCCTTCAGAATAATATTTATCTGAGGAGGACACAGGCTAGGTAGAGGGAATTAGGATGTTTAACTTAATTTGAAGGTTTTAATGCTTAATTGTGATATCTGAAGAAAAAACAACTAAAAACATTGGATCATTAAAAGCATAAACAGCATCCAGAATTGAAAGAGAAGGGCCCAAAGAGAAAATAGGACCATAAGCTTGACTCTTCTCTGTAACTGTATCCTGCTCATTTTTGCCGTTTGGGGATTGAGGATAGCCCTACCTACTACACTCACCTGGTGAATTTCAGGTTCTTTCCTCTGGAATGAGAGAAACATCATTAAATGTCAGTCTTTTGAATTCTTGGAGCTATTGTGATGAAAATGCATCTTCCTGTTAATTATTTTCTCCTATCTTAATTACCACAACGGCCACGTGCCAAACCCTCCACAGGCTCCATTTGTGTTCACAGCACAGCTGAGCAGGGGTAGGCAGTGCACAACTTCACAGGATGCACAGGAGCTGTGCCCTGGCCAAAGGCAGGACAAGGAGATTCCCACCTGCAGCAAAACCTTCAGCTGTGACATGTGGATGTCTTGAGCAGTGATGCTAAAAATGTAACATGTCCTTAAAACCCAGTCAAGTACATGGGACAGCTGAAGCAGAAGTTACTCTTTTTCTATGAGGATGTTTTTTGTTTCATCCTCTCATGGGGATGACTCTAGAAATAATTCAGGTTATTTTAATAAGTGTAGTGACCAGTTTGTTAACTTTTTCTGCAGCATCACTTACCACTTCAATTACAGGGCTAGGGACAGGTTCATCAGTACCAGCAACAGCACTGCTGCATGTTCAGTAATAATTCTAGTCAAAGCTGTGTATCTATTCCATAAACTCTTGGAAAGTTTCAGCTTTGTATCAAGAGGCAAAGACATAAAATTATGCAGAATGTCTTGGATTTGGCAGTAAAGGCTGTTCTGGCAAGACCTGTAATGTGAGGATTTTATTCACAGCTGTAGCTGGGAACATTGATGCATTATTTACTCTTCCTTACACCCTTATTTGCACACCTTGCTGCCCAATGATTATAATAACCAAAATCAATAAGGCAAGCTGTTGGAGAAACAATTTTGCTCAAAAGGACTTGTGGACTTTGTTTCCTTAATGGTGCTGGGGAGGTTGTCAAATCCACACAAGACACTGAGCTGTTTCCAGTAGTACCTGGATGCTGCCAGTTGAGGAAAGAGGATAAAAATAATGTTGATGCTCTGAAAACATTAATCACTCTCATGGTCAGCCTTAAAGACCTCAGGTTTTTTGATAGCACAGCACATTTCCTTTTTTTATATTTCATTTTTTATACAGAACCTCAAGTGGACACAGCAATGGTTGAAAGAGCACCCAGGGTAAGAGTGAAAAGGTTGTAAAAGCAGAAATCCAGAATTCTGGTTAGAACTGGGGCAGTATCTAAGGTAGATGCTTTGGCACCCTGACAGCAAGCACACAGGCACTAATGAGCTAATGCTTGATTTCTTCCAAAGCACAATCTACAACTCAAATTCCTTCCTATTTGCCTTGGTAATGTGTGCCAGAACATTAACACAAGAGCATAGATTCTTTTCTGGGTAGATAAATCACTGGTTAATAGGAACTGAATACAAGGGAATACCACACAAAGGAACTTAAAGAAATCCAGATTTTTCTTTTCTGGCAATCCAGCAGTACACCTTTTCATGTAATTTACCACATCTGTATCCTATCTCAGACTTCCAGTTTGTTAGCATTGATGTTTCTTCTCCTGGACTGATTAGCACAGATTCTTCCTTTTCAAGCTCCTTAATTCAGCTTCTTCCCATTTAAGACAGTGATTTGCATTTTCCACCATTTCAAATATTCTGGACATCTAAATTCCAGGTAAAAGAGGTGGGCATCCCTCCAACCCAGCACAGCTCTCTGCTGTGATGGAGCTGTTGTAGCCCTTCACAGTCATTCTCCAGGGCAAAAAAAAATTCAAGAATTTTAAAAGCTATTTCATATGCAGACAATCAAATTACAAGGTTGTTTTAAAGGATGTATTACACACAGTCATCCAGCTTCCAAGATCCCAATACACAGATTGCAAAATTATTACAAGAGCTAGGACATTTTAAAAAAATCAAACTAAAGAGTAATGGCCAACAGCATCATGAGAGAATGCACATGGGAAACTCCTATCATTCTCTTATTCTTGAGGGCGACATGAAGATAGAGGTTTCTGACCTCTAATTTCTGTCCTTAGATGAAATTATCAAAATTGATAACTCATTCTTGCCTAATTTGAGATCCTTCTTCCATAAAATTCTTCTTTTGTGGGTTATTTACTCCTAGAAAAGCAGGCTACCTGCACACATTTATATCAGTGGAGCTTATTCTGTGGCCCTGTGGGTACTGCAAGGATTGTTAGAAACCTTTGGTGTGGTTGTTTATTCCTGCAAAAATCTATTCCTGATTACAACAGAGAAAATGTACTGTAACCTATACTACTATATACTATGGCACCACTATAGCCATGTAACACAAAGAATTTTCTTCCACACAAAACAAGTGTTCTTTGGTAGCCCTTTCCTTTGGCTTAAAATTGTTTGTTGTTTCATAACCAAATTGAGAAAGAGTCCCTTTATGCCACGATGTCATATCACAAGAACCAATAGGAAGGCACACAAGGAAAAGCCAAGCAGCTCTTTCTGGTTTTAAGGCCTCAGCAGCAATTCCCGGA
>JANPWX010000046.1:72357-135587 GCA_024734555.1 Trochalopteron elliotii
CTCCTCTCCTCTCCTCTCCTCTCCTCTCCTCTCCTCTCCTCACACTGATATCACCAACCAGTTCACCTTAAAAACCCTCCAAGTAAGTTGGACAGGAATGCTTTTTTTTCAGCCTCTGAATCACATCTAGCTGTGACAGCAGATGGGGAATCTACCCGTGCTGTTGTGAATGAAAAAGAACCATCTGTGGGAGCAAGTGCTGTGGGTTGGAACTGGTCTGTGTCACACCAGGCTGCTGTGAGCTGCCCGAGGTGCAGGGAGGCTGGCACTCAAATCACCCCCAGCCAGCCTCAGCTGCTGCATCACTGACAGGAGCGACTGAAGGTCAACAAGAGGACTGTGACCACATTTCTTCATAGACAATTGCAGTGAGAATCAAATGGGATGATTCATTCCTGAATATAAATAGCGTCAAGCACTCCAAAAGACCAGTCTTGAACAGTTTCAAAATCAGGACTGGAAGGAGCTGAGCTGTGCATTCCCAGGAAGTCTCCAAGGGTGTACTCACAGCTTTGGGTGCTGGGAACAGGATTAGGCACATTGGCCTAACAGATTTTGGGTTGTGACTTTTGCTAATCCAAAACTTTGTTTGAAAGATTAATCCCATTCTGAGAGTCAGAGGGAAGAAGAACACTACTCCTTCCATCATTTGTTCATGTTGGCAAATAAGAATTTGTGGTTTGGTTTGGATCCCTTTTTTGACCACTAGCTTTGGAAGAGATTTGCTAGACATGTAAGTTAGATTTGTAATTTGAGAAATACTGACATGAATTACAGACACTGCTTGAATCATACAGAATCCATGGATGGACTCACACGGCAGAGACTTCTCTGTAGTCCTTTGATCATCACTTCTCTGCCCTTTATGTCTACTTTCTGATTTAATAAAGTTGGGGAGTGTGGGAGGCTAGAATTATGCATATTTCTTTAAATGAAGTTGAATTAATGCAACACTAAAAGTAATTCTTTTGCTTCTGCTTCAAAAACTGTTTCCAGACATCACATGACATCACCTGAGACATGAGTCATATAGACATTGTCAGAGTTCTTTTTGGCAGTGTTGGAATGACACAGCAGTGTCTGCATTTTCAGCTGTTGCTTCTAAATCTATGCTTACAAAATACCAGACATTAAAAAGCGTAGACTGTGTGTGCAAGTAAGGATTTATTCTTGTGGGCCTGGTATTCTGTAAAAGACTATTGCAGTATTTTTCTTACAGTTTTATATCATTAAGGAACAGTTGAACATCTTGCTCTGGAAGCCCACAATGAAAGAGTCTCTAGGAAATGCACTGATGGAGTGCAAAACCAGTGGAACCTGGGATTCTCTTGGCCAGAGTAGATAGCAAGGATGGAAAAAGCTCCTGTTGTTCCCTTCCCCAGTGTTTGGTTGTATTAGGATCTCCCCACAGCTGCAGTTACAGGTAGAAGTCCCACACAAACCCTACACTGAGCAGCTTTGCTCTTTGTACACCTTTCAGAGAGAAGTGGGTGAGTTAAATATTTGTCTCTACTATCTATAATGCACGTCCAGGGGCAGACCAGGATATTCACAGGACACTTTGCTAATTTGGCAGATTATCTTCCCTGGTCAATCTGCACCTGCAAGGAAGTAGGGCACCACCAGACTCATGATCAGAATGGTGCATTTTGAGTTAAAAATCTCTACATCTATGAAATAAGAGTGTTCTTCACAGTGAACATTTCACTAGTCTGTTTGACCTGCCTACTCATCCTGAGCTTCCCAGTGTCCAGACTCCAAACCAAAAGAAACTGGTTTCCCACTTCATTACCTAAAAGCTGAGGACTATTTAGATACATGCTTATACATTTATTTAAAAACCCAAACAAACAAACCAAAATAAAACCCCAGACATGTCATTCAGAGAACTGCTTGTTACTGCCCTGCCTTCCTGGCATCTTTATGTTAAGGTTGCTCCATGCATTCTCACTGATGCTATTTTTGCTACCTTGCTAAGAGCTGTTCTCCATGCCAAAGCAGTTTTAGGAGAAGCAGTTTTGTTCATCTGACAGTGTGCTGTGGAAGCTCTCCATCACCTTGTTCCAAAACAAAAACTCCAATGTCTCCATGTTGCTGCTGAGCAGTTGCCTCTGCATTTGGTAAATCACCTGCAACTTCAGCAGGACTTAGACAATAAATTATTTTCTTGTCCTTGTTCCTGTCCTGCCACCTGTAATGCAGTAAATAACTGAAGGGAATAAATCTTGTCCAAGACTTTCTTTTCTCTTGCACCTCAATCTGGATTTAGTGTGTTCAATGCCCCAGCATTTCACCATTCTAATTATCTGTTTATATACTTTATTTTAATTGCAAAACACATTTTAATAATAAAAAACTTTACATAACTCATCTGCTCAATAATTCCATTAGCAAGCTTTTTTCCTGTACTATAGACTCAAGTACATACAGAGATAACTGGGTAGAGAAACAGCTCAAGTGTATTTAGGAGAAACAGGGGGCATAATGTCAAGGGTTTCCAGTGCTGGTGTCCACGTGCAGAGAGCGAGTGCAGAAGACAAATGAGTTGCTAAGCTAGCAGGAGGGAAGAACTTTGTCTCCTGTAGCTTTGACACATGAATAAGAGATGAAATCATGAAAATAAGATCTATAAGCTGTTAAAAACAAGGCTACATAAACAGTAAATCTTGTTAGACAGACTTAATGAAATTAATTTAAGGGCAAGTGCAGAGGACACAGGAGGCTGACCAAGGCAGGAAATAACATAATCCACATTCAGGAAAAGACACCTCTTGCCTTGCAGCCTTGTAGACTATCAAGTGGAGGTAAAAACAGGACAATACTGAGAAAGATTGTAAAATATGAAAAAGGAGTAATGGCAGGAGGCTGGAATGGGCCCTCATCTGAACCTGCACCACAGCACTTGTCAGCATCTGTACCACATGAGTCGAAGGAAAACAGCCTTCATTTTATCCTGCACACTGACCTTTGCCTCTGGCCTGGAAGGTCCAAGTTGTTGTATCTGCTATTAAAGAAGTCATGGCATCTTAAAATAGAATTAAGAACAGATTGCCAACATGTTTTTTTTTTTCCCTGCTGTTGTCAGTGACCTACAAGATCCATTTATAAATATTGCTCACTAGTTTCTCCAGGCCCTTACTCACCCAAGTGGAAAGGCCAAGGACTGTTACTGTTGCAGCACAGACTAAGAAAATTATTTCTGCCCAGAGAAGAGGGCAGTGACCTGTTCTGCTCTTATATAGCCAACTGGTATCTCTGCAGAGCTTCCTTGATTGTCCTTGGTTCAGACCTCACATCTGTTTCCATGAAAGGTAGGATTAAAATGCAAAGTTAGGAAGGGCTGCTGGATAAGTTCCTTTGAGTTTGAAGCTGGAGCATAGGGTGCTACCAAGCCACGACAACCATTCAGGGCAGATTGTTATCCATCTGAAATGTGATTTCCTACATTATTTCTATGTTCTCCTTTCCTTATTTCCAGGATATTGATGATCAGTGTCTGGTTTCTCCACTTGTGGAACAGTTTGGAACATACCAGCCATGGAGTCCACTCTCCCTGATGACCCTCAGCATCTCCAAGGGCTCAAATCCAAAGGAAGACCTCGTGTGACACCTCTGGGACAGGCACCATTTCCCTGCTCAGGAGATCTAGAGTTCCTCTTGGAATGAGGCTGTATTTTCTCCTTCAGAAAAGGTGTTCTGGGCCTGTTGGTAACTGCAGAAAACCAGGACTGATCTCTTCTAGGTCATGCTTGTAGCCCTGGTTTCATGCCTGAGATGTTCTGGTTTTATGAAATTCTTTTCCCAGGAAATTTTCTGTAAACAAGAGAAGTGTTTTTGTAACTGTACTATGTTTGCATTCTTTTCCCTAGGAGGGACTTCTTCTTGATGTCCCTCTGGTCTGACCAACATGACTGAAGAGGTTTGTCTTTGGTTCACCAATCAAACTGGCCTGTGTAAAAAAAGTATATAAGGAAGACACATCCCAAAAACAAAGGAGTCATTTTCAGCCTTCTGAAGTCAGAGTCTGTGTCATTGTGGTGTACAACAGCATCACATGCTCACCTCAGACTGGGCACCTTCACTCTGTGAAAAATGCCAGAAACAAAGCCCCCCTTCAGTTCCAGTGCCCGTGCTTGCCCCACACTGAACTGTGCAGGATGCAAACTGTGCCTTCTCTCAAGAACCTGAGCTCTCAATGCCTCCCTGAAAAAGCAGCCCAGCAACACCAGCCAGCAAGGACCACAAGAAGGAAACCAGCATGACCAAGGAGTCATCCAGCCCTGGGCAGCACAGTTTGATGACACTCGAGGGACAATTGAATCTCCCTTCTTTGGTTTGCTGCTCCCAGCTGCAGCAGGAACCTGCCTGTGAGATGTTCCTTCAGGGGCATGTCTCCTTTTACCAGCTGGGCCACTGCACATGATGCCACCTGCTTCCTGGCAAACCTGGACACCAGAAAGTTCTGTCCTGGGCCTTGCCTGGCACTGCTCCGGAGTGACCTTGGAGTCCTGGTGCTGGATATCAATGGATAAGGACACCAAATGCAAAACATGGATAAAACCCACAGTAATGACTCAGGGCCTGATCCTCAGTAAGGACACATTAGCTGTAGGGACAACATTTGCTGTGAAATTCCATTATTCCATGACATTTCTTTTGCAGTAGGGTCCTGATCCCAGGTTCTACATGAACTAGAAACAGATGAAGCTGCACAATGGTCTGCTACACATTTTACCTGTTTAATGAGCTTGGGATTTTTAATAGCTAATGCACTGCAGTGTGTTTTGGCTGAGTGCCTAAGATGTTTCAGAGCCCAATTATCTCTTACAAGGTCAGTAGGCACTTATTCTTAAGGGCCCATGATTCAATATATGTTTGCATTCCGTGCTCCCTTTAATGTTTTAGTATTTGCTATAAAATTTGCAACAGTGATTCATTTGCATGTATTTCTTCTTTGTTTGGAAGGGAATCGTTTGGGGTGGCTATTTTAAGGGTTGTTAAGTGGAACAATCTAAGTGTGAACACTCTGAAAAGATAAATGGAAACATTTAATATTTATGCTCTGCTATTCTACTGTGTCTCAGTCACGTAAAATCAGATCACTATCCTACAGCTCTTGTTTTAAAAAGACAGCACTAAAAGTAAGAAAATGTAGCAATAATCGACTTGTCAAAACAAGTCGTGATAAAAAATTCAGAGGCAAACTTCTATCACACTTGCTATGCTGGAAGTGTGCTGAAACGATGCTGAAATAAAGAAATACAAAAGAAAAGATTCTTCTATCCTCAGGCAACTATTTTACAGTGAGGCTGCTTCAGCCATAGCTACATCCAGTGTGAATTTGAGCTGCATCAACCTCTTGCTCCTGCTCCCAGTACATCCTGAAGGTGCAGCTCCTACCTCCCAGCAGCAATGTTAGTTTGCAGAGTTCCCTCAATTCTATACACAGTTTTGTGTCTCTTACACAACTGCTTGTGAGTTCACCCTACAAATCTAATGATGGGTTCTTGTGTTAGCAAAAAGGGAACTGTGAAAGGCAACACAAAATCTCCTTGAATGGACTTTGCTGCAGAAACCAGTCAGTTCCAAACTGGCCTCCCAGTACGGCAGGTAAGGTCCTGATCCCAATTCTGTGAGCAACAAAACTATGGATATGAATATGCATGTTTTACCAAATCAGAGCTGCACTGCCTCCAGGACCAGCTGAGAGGTACTAGAGCTCATGGAGCTCATGGACAGTGGCACAAGGACCCCAAAGAGCCACCCTGAGTGACAACCACAGCTTCACCTCAATGCTGTTCTTCCCTCTGGGAGACTTCTTCCAGCCTCCAGCTATGAGATGAACAAACAATTAAAATTGTCTTAGTGTCAACCAGTATAAATGTACACATTGCCCATATACAGAGCTGGTCCCTTTTTTAATCTTAGTTCTCAGTCCTTAAATTTCAAGGATTAGGATCCACTGTGCTACACAGACTAAGGGATTCCTTGTTAAGAGCATTTTAGATCAAGCTCTCACAGACAGATGGATCAGCGCATTTGTAAAATCTATAATAAGTGTTCAAATTCTGGCATAACTTGGTCTCTGATAGAATTCTGAAAGACTATTTTTGTCCTTCAATTTGAAGTTAACAGATCTATTTATCATTTCCCTGTAGGTTTTGAGGAGTGTAACAGAGCTATTTTTTCCTGCTGCAAAACGCTTGCCAAATGCTTTTGACTGACAATAAGTTTTATAGGTGCAGACATTTGCAGGCAATACATGAACTAAAATTCACCATTTAATTGTTTCAAGTCATTCACCCACTTCTAACAATGTCTAGTAGTATCCCATATTAGGGTTAAACCTTCATTCCCAGAACTGAAACTTGGCTGCTAAATATAAACTTGAGCCTAATCCAAGATCTTGCTTCAAAAATGTTGGTTTATACAGCTGACTGTGCTAAGTGGGGATGGAAAGCTGTTATGCTGAAGAAGTTCTTTACTATTTTAAAGCAACTTTACCAGCAATTCCTTTGCCGTATCTCTCCCTGTCACATTGCTGGTCACAGCTAAAAATACATGGAATATTTTTGCCACTCTCCCTGGGGCAGTAGGTGAGGGCAGTGAAATGCTCAGAGGTTTTCAGAGCTGTGTGTCCAACCACACACTTGGCTAGGAATGAGGCTGGGTGAAGAAACATGAGCAAAAATAATCCATGAAGGCTGAGCTGAAGATAAACTCCTAACTTGTGAATAAAGGTCTATTAGAGCACTGAGAAGACTGCTCTCCTCAAAAGAAGGGGATAAACCCACAGCACCTGGTGTGACACTGTCACATGGCAGCTGCTTCCTCCTTCTCCTCCTCCTTTCCTCCTCCTCCTTGCACTAGGGTGCAGCTTGACCCTGCCTTTATCTGTCCTTTAGAGTTTGATCCATCTACAGCTGTGGAGAGAAACAAAATCTTTTAGGTTGGAACAGACCTTTAAGATAGAGTTTCTCTGCTGAGCCCTCACCAAACCAGGTCCCTGTGCTCAGATCTTCACTTGCTTTGCTGCTCATCTAAAAAAAAAGAAAAAAAAAGAAAAAAAAGAGTGAATTTAGCTGCCAGCTGGGGATTTCTACTCTGAATATTCAGAAACACTTGCACATATTTTCTTCCACCCTATTCCAAAATTGGCAAAGGAGGTATACATAAGTATCTTGTTGCATGTTAATAAGGACCAAAAAGAGCTAGAAAGTTTGGGTGAATATTAATAATTAGTAGTATTAGTAGTCCCACATTACCAAGTGGGATCTCCTGTTAAGAGCTACAGCTCCATCCTAGTCTTTTTATAGACCTGGAGTTTAATCTCCAAGTCTTCAGACAAGAATGTGCTTCCACGTGGAATCACAGAATAATTTGGGTTGCATGAAACCTTAAAGCTCATCCCATCTCACATCTGCTATGGCAGGGACACCTTCCTCTGTCCCAGGCTGCTCCAAGCCCCAGTGTCCAACCTGGCCTTGGACACTTTGGGCAGCCACAGCTCCTCTGGGCACCCTGTGCCAGGGCCTGCCCACCCTCACAGGGAAGAATTTTTTCCTTAAACCTGTTACAAATCCACCCTCTTTCAGTTTGAAGCCATTTCCCTTGTCCCCAGTCCCTCTCCAGCTCTCCTGGAGCCCCTTTAGGCCCTGGAACGGGCTCTGAGCTCTCCCTGGAGCCTTCTCTCCTCCAGGTGAGCACTCCCAACTCTCCCAGCCTGGCTCCAGAGCAGAGGGGCTCCAGCCCTGGAGCATCTCCATGGCCTCCTCCAGATCTGCTCCAGCAGATCCACATCCTTATGTTGGGGTCCCAGAGCACAGAGCCAATTTGATCTTGTGCTCTTCCTATTTAGTGTATTTGCCCAAGACAAGATCAAAGGAGAAGTTAGTGTGGTCTCCATGGCAGCCTAATTAGGCAGAATTTATTCCCCTTTTTCCCACATGAGGTATCTATTATTAGAAAACAGCCTTGTGCCCCTGAGGGGAAAAGTAGCATTGCTGTGTGTGGTAGTACAATAGAACATCCTGATCACATTGGCCATGGGTAATTCACTGTATTTGGTCATAGTACAACAGGCTGTGCTCTTAAACAACAATTACAGCTAAAAAGGTTTTCATCCTCGTCTCTTCAAACAGGAATCTTTCCTACCCTTTGCTTCTTGATCCTGATTATCAACTACCAGCTGAAGCTGAGAAAATACTCTTCTGCTCTTTATCTCCATGGCCCAGTACAAGTGGGAAATGTGGATATTTGCTTTAATAAGGAACTACACTGGAGAGCTACAGATTTGTCCGGGAACCTTTTTTGCAACTTTGTAAATTTATGGACCACAAAGGAAATCAACAGAACTGGCAATTAGTGCTTATGAGATTTACTGGTTTATAAACTGTATAATTCCAATAAGGTTTACTCAATATTGCAGTGAAATGACCCGTTGGGTTTATCTGATAAGCAAAGTGATCTGTAAGCTAAACTGTTCACTAAATATCTCCCTGGTTACTCCTAAACTGTACCCATGGAATGCCAAGCAATGGATAAGCATCCTCAGAAATAAAAGCAGCAGCAGCAGCAGCACTCATTTCATATCCCATCCTTCAGTAATGAAATTCAGTAAGAAGCACTGTTGTTCTACATTGTTCTCCACAGCTCTAAAGCATCAGCTAGAAAACAGTAAAAGCATAAAAATGTGAATTTACTTGGCTCACGTACTGATCCAAAGGTACAATTGGCCAAGGAATCTCTTCTGCAACTGAAGCCAGACAGGTTTGTTCCTGCTTTGTCTCCAAAGACTCCTCCTGTCACCTGGAACAATGCAATCACATTTTACGTGTCCTGAATGCAGAGAAAAGCCAGCCAGGTTAAACTTAAATTGTCCCCTTTGCAGGGTGGTCTGGGGTAGCCATGGTGCAGGTCAGCTGGGGGATGGTGACTTCTCAGGACAAACCAAATCAGTCACTTCACAGCTGTTTATCTGCACACCTGAGTGAGGAAAAGGGAGGAATTCTCCTCCAAACCCACAGAAGTGCTTTTAATGAAATGGGACTTTGGTGATATTCAGATGACAGCTGCCAAAGACCCCTGGGATCTCTGGATGTGAGGAAAACATGTGTTTTGGTGGGAAAAGTAAGTGTACCTCTTTCTGAAAGAGCTCTAGCATGTACTTCTTAACAAACTCCAGTGCATGGAAGGTTGATTTTTTTCAGCAACATGCACAGGAACTCAGCTTATCAAAGGGGAGAGTTTCCAGAGCCAGCAGGAACTACCCCTGTTCCTTGAGGGTAACAACCAGAGAGTCTCCACACTTGCTGTCATGAAGAGAAGAGCTGAGCTGGTTTCTGTGCCAGTGCTCCTGTTCCCTTCCACTCTAAACAACACAGGCTGTGACTCTTGGGGTGTCCTATGCAGGGCCAGGAGCTGCACTCAGTGATCCTTGTGGGTCTCTCCCACTCCAGAGCCCACTGATTGTGTGGCTCTGTGGTTCTGTGAATTATTTTGTTTCCTTGTACTCTGTACCTGTCAATCCCTTCCTCTTTGAATCCACTAAAAAAAAGTATACTAGCACCTACAACTTTTTAATCAAAGAACATTCTGCCTCACTAGTGCATGGTAGGAAGTACATTGAATGATTATTCAAGTGAAGGTTTCTGTACCAGGAGCCAGCAACGACATATTCCCAATGAAAGGGACTTGGAGCAGTGAGAACTCTCTGCAGTCAAGCAGCAGGAATTCAAACACCCATTTTGTCCCTGGTAGCAGTTGTTATAAATACATATTGTAAAGGTGGCTTTTGGCAAGATGTGTGCTATATGATTAATAACTTTGTGGTAAGGATATAAGTTTTTATCTCTGCTATTAGTAAAGAAAATTAGGCATAGTGGTAGTAGTTGATATAGTATGCTTAAACTGTCTGTTTGGTCAGGATAACATCCAGTGAACATGTAAAGAAGACCCTGCTATTGATAAAATATCCTTAAACTGTCTGTTTGGCCGGGATAACATCCACTGAACAGGTAGAGAAGACCCTGCTATTGATACACCAACTATCAGCATCTGCCACCTGAAGAAAGTCTGGACCAAGGCCTGACCTGGAGGTGATAATGAAGACAAAGCCCAGAAACACACGTGCTCTAAAAAGGCGGGACCATGCAAAACAGTTCATGGAATATGGAAACTAGTTTATGGAAAAATATGAATATTCAACAGACTGATGCAATAGAAAGGGGATTTAAAGAATGTCTCTGATACAGCAGGGTGTGGATTTGGCTAAAAGCCAAGTCACCTGTCCGGCCGTATTTTGCTTTTTTTCTATCTTCTAATTGTCTTACTTTCTATTAAACCTATTTCTTAAAATTTACATAGAAAATGAACCTCGTTTTTCACACAGTCAGGCATCTTCTCTTTATCTAATCCTAAAGCTGAACACGATCAACAGATTTCTGTAGAAATTTCTCTAAATTCTCAGCAGAACAGTTAGTTTTACTGCCTGAAGGGAATGTGCAGCGGCCGCAGTGTCTCCGGGGTCTCGTCCCGCCTTGCCTGGCTGGCTCTGACACCGACCGCAGTGCGAGGTACAGTCCAGTATCCGGGTGTGAAAAACGAGGTTCACTTTCTTTGTAAATTTTAAGAAATAGGTTTAATAGAAAATGAGAAGATAGGAAAAAAGTGAAGTATGGCTGGCTGGGTGACTTGGCATTTAGCCAAGTCCACACCCTGCTGTATCAGAGACATTCTTTAAATACCCTTTCTATTGCATCAGTCTGTTGAATATTTATATTTTCCCACAAATTAGTTTCCATATTCCGGGAACTGTTTTACGTGGTCCCTCCTTGGGTCCCCCTTTTTAGAGCACGTGTGTTTCTTGGCTGTGTCTTCATTATCACCTCCAGCTCGGGCCTTGGTCCAGACTTTCTTCAGGTGGCAGATGCTGATAGTTGGTGTATTAATAGCAGGGTCTTCTTTACATGTTCACTGGATGTTATCCCGACCAAACAGACAGTTTAAGTATACTATATCAACTACTACCACTATGCCTAATTTTCTTTACTAATAGCAGAGATAAAAACTTATATCCTTACCACAACATTATTAATCCCACAGCACACACCTTGTGAAAAGCCAACTTTATAATATGCATTTATAACAATGAGGAATGAAGGAAAGACACTGGAGGGAGAACAACAACTGGGGTTTATTGAAGTCCACACAGGACCACGTCACCACCAGAGAGACTGCCCAACAGAGCACAGATCATGTCTGTGCAACACCTTAAATGCAGGGGAGGGGCAAAGGGAAGGGTACAGTGGGTCCAATAGGAACAAATCCAGGAGTGGCTCTGCACATAAAAGACAGACAGTAGAACAAACTAAGAAGGCAAAGGAGGGAATAGAAAAACAGGGACCCTGACCAATCACTTGACGCCCTCTCTGGAACTTTCTAGACCCAGGGAGAGGCCCCAGAGTGACTGACAGGACCCGGGGTTCACATAACGTAACAGCTGACCGCCAACAGTAACTGGGGTAACACCAAGAAGGGGTAAAAATGGGGGTACAAGGGACAAACAGTCATAACTTATATAAAACAACATAAAAGCAAGGAACAAATACATACATAGAACTGATAAAACTAAAACCACACACCACTACAGGAATGCCTTTTGACAAATGCAGGCTGTGCTTACAGAGGCACTTTGGGGCAGTAGAGTGAAAGTTCAGCTCCTTTGCTCTGGGTTCACTGTTGAACGATGCTCCTTGGAAACTGAAATACAGGCAGCCAGCTGAGATTGCTTTTGAGAATGAAGACTTCTCATTTATAATTCATAGGAAATAAATACCCAACCTGAATGGTTTAGAAGAGTGTTTTTGTACCTTTGTAACAATGAAGGGAATTTTGTATGAGGGAATTTCCCTCGTCTTGTAATAAAGGGAGGAAAGCTTTCTTATAATTGAGGCTGATTTCAGAGTTTTGAACTTGTAAAATAATTTAATCCACTACCTGTATGTCTGAATCTATTTTTTAGTAAATCTTAACTGGAAATACAACTGAAATGCAGCAGCTGATGGGGCAGGGAGACAACAGAAGTGCACCAGCTATTTCTGTTTAGGCTTGGTACTGAAACCAGCACAGAACTCAAACTGAAAACAGCAAAAAACATATAAGGGGAAATGAAGAGTTTTCAGTCACTTTTGGAACCAAAAAATCCCATCTAGAAAAAAAATCACTGAAATCAGGTAGAAATATTGTGGAAGTTAATTTTATAAACCTGTGGAAGCTTGAGGGGCTTCTCTGTCCCAAGAGGTTCCCAGATAAAAAATGCTAAAAATAAGCTACTAGGTAGGAACTCCTTTAAGTTAATCTAATCAGCTTTTCTGGGGGTGGGAGGAACCAGCACCTTGAATAAAAAGGTTCTACAAAGCAGACAGAAGTTCGAAGGGAAAACTTTGATGAAATTTTCATCTTTCCTACTGAGAAAAGGACCAAGTTTCATTTAATTGCAGAGCATTCAGAGCAAGAGGAACACTCCCCCTCCTTATCCGGGGGTCCTCACTCTGAAAAAGCAACCTAATGACCTAAAGACAGTTTTAACTTTTTTCTTGCATATATGTCTGCCAAGTCTGGGTGAAGTGTTCAGGAGAAAGGAGATAATATTGCTATCTTTCCATGGCACAGGATTCTGAACAGGCTGTGCCAGGTGATTAAGGAAGCTAATCAAGTGGAGTACAGTTTGGTTTACATTTTGTTGCAGGAAAATTATGTATTTCCCAGCAAAATCATCACTAATGTACTTGACCAACAGTTTTCATGCAGTTGGCTAAAATTTCCCCTAAAGAGATATTCAGGGATTCCCTTTTTCTTATGAGTCTTCATTCCCTTACAATGGTAATACTTAAAAATGAACCAAGTCTCTTATGAATACTTGGCACACATTTTAGATGGAATCTTTTGGAGAATATTGTTTTGTTTAGAGAGAATCTAAGCAAATCTGATGCCATTTCCATACCTCCAGGGTATTAGGGTAAATAGTTGTGAAATTCACATTAAAAAAATAGAATTTATTATTCGAATGCACAGCTTGGGTTAAGCAAACAGGCAAGGAGCAACAACTCTAGTTTGGCATGAAAGATCAAAGGAGCCTGAGTGATAGATCAGAGGTTCATGGCAGGAAAGAAGCAAGTCAATTCTTCGTCATTTCCAGAACAAGATCCTTGCTACATAAACTCTAACCAATTGAACCACAGGGCCTCAGCTGATAATTCTGATGATATTATCTAATTAATTAAAGCACACTGATTAGCCCTATGGCATTTGCTTTGGGCAGCCAGGTGCTCTTTACTCAAATGTTACAAGAGCTGCCCCAACATCAATGTGAATCCAGGACATCAGCATTCCACTGAAGACATTAAGGTGAACTTCCTATTTTTAGCAGTCCAGAAAGCATATTCTGCCAGAATTACCTCAGCATTCAGGCAGTGAGCAGTTAGGGGAGCTGAAATTGCATTTGTTAAAACCCAAATCCTGGCAGTTCAAGTGTCAGACATTCACAGAGATGTGCTGATGGTTCTGACAACTCATCTCAGCCTCCTGTGCAGAATTTCTGCTTTCATGGTGGAAATGTGCAATACTTACCCAGACCTAGAAATAACACCAGCTCAAAAGGGGCCAAATGAGACAAGTTTCCAGCCCAAAAGTAGCTTGAAAAAGAGCAATGAGTGATTAAATAAACAAACCAAAAATGAGAATAGAGCCACTATACGCAAGGAATGTAAACATGAAGCATATTTTTAAACCTTTTTCCATCCCCAGAATGGTGCCACACCTTAAATAATGCAAATGTTTGCTCTGGAACTGAGGAAGAGCACCATAAGCTCCATATTGATCTTTTCTACTGATGTACAAATCCATTTGTATTGACAAATTTCTGTTAGCAATCTGCTCAGTAAACCAGCAATGATCCCCTAGCATCCTGTTTGGGAAGTTAGAATATACTCCCAGATCTACACATGGATACACAATTTCATTTTCTGTGCGCCTAAAAAAATAAATATATTCCAGTAGCCATTTTACAAAGATAGGACTAGTTGGCCTACTAGAAATCTGTGATGAGAAAATGCATTCTCAGTTCCACTGGCAACCTTGGGACCTGAGTTTAAGTGAAAAGTCAGGTAACTCAAGTGTAATTCACCCTGAACTTTTGGATAGTCACCTATTTAGATCAAAGATTCCTTGTTTTGCCTGTGAAGTTGGGAACCCAACAAAGGTTTACATTCCCTATTGA
Organism: Trochalopteron elliotii; assembly: GCA_024734555.1. Lineage (NCBI taxonomy): Eukaryota > Metazoa > Chordata > Aves > Passeriformes > Leiothrichidae > Trochalopteron > Trochalopteron elliotii. The sequence continues at coordinate 86,636 of JANPWX010000046.1, forward strand.
AGCATTTACTTGGGAAACTAATCTAACAATACTTCTACTACTTCTAATACTAGTTCTAGTATTTAACTTGGCCTGTAGAACCTCCATATCACATCAGGTATTGCTCTGTGGTAAAATGAAAGAGCTTCTTTTGAGTTACTTGTAGACTACTTTCTCAAAGAACTGAAGTTCAGGCATCTGTGCAGTTACATATTTATGTATAATCACTTGTGCATCTCAGCCTCAAAAGATATTTTCATTCTGGTGAACAATTTCACATAAATTGCAAAACCTAATACTATACTAAGTTAAATTTATGAGGCCTTTGCCCAAGAGAATAAAAACCCCAAGCAAGCCCTGGGCAGCAGAGTGTCCAGTCACTGTGTGAACAGCTCCAGATCAGCTGCAGAACACCCTGAGTGTCACAGCCCAGGACAGGCAGCTGGGACACTCTGGGTGCAATGCAATGAAAAACTGGTGAAGGGCAGCAGAAAATCCTCAGAAACACAGGAAGGATCTGGGGAATTGTAGGGAAGGTTGTGGGAGATATGGGAGGGCTGAAGATGGTACGATGAGATGAGATGAGATGAGATGAGATGAGATGAGATGAGATGAGATATGAGATGAGGTTAGATATGAGATGAGATGAGATATGAGATGAGAAGGATTTGTGTTTATAAAGTGGTGCCTTTTTGGCCTCGCCAGCATCTGCCCTGCAGGTTCCAGGTAAACAGAGAGCAGGGAGGTGGGGAAAGGACAGGAGATGAGCTCCATTCCACAAGAACAGGAGGGAGACCTTGCAATCAGAACTCACCTTTTTCAGTACCAGATCATCCCCAGTCTAGATCTGTCTCCCATGAGAAGTTCCTGGTGTCTAATAAGCACACGCTCCCACTGCAGCTTTTCCAAGTGCACACTCAGCTCTTCCTGTGGCATTTCCCTCCCAAGTAATACAGATTCATATCAAGTTTCAGCCTTTTAAAACTCACTTAAAATCCATCAACAACAGGAAGCGAATGGTTAGACAACCAAGTTACATCAATGTCTCCCAGTGAGAGGGAGAATAATTGTTTCTCTTGAAGATCTTTTTTGGTGATCTACATCACCTCTTACTCTAGCATTGCCTTTCCAGTACATTTATTGCCACACTGCCTGTACACACAGTGCCTGGAAAGAAGAACGTTTTAAACACGTGTAATTTGAAGAAAAAGAGCATTTACTATTTATTTCAATGAAAAAATTGCATTCATTTTGTGCATTCTAAAGCTGTAGATCACAGCCATTTCAGACTTCAGTAAAATCACATTGTCACTGAAAGAAAAGATTTCCAAACAAGCACAAGCATTCACAGACAAGCACTGAATGAGATTAGCAACAAGAGCATTTGTCAGTCTGCCTTGGGAAAAGGATCTTTTCCACACAAACTGGAACTTTGCCTTTTTCCTGCAGTCTCCCTGGCAGACACTCCACCTTTGGCTGCTCCCCATCACCCACTTGCCTTACTAGGCAAAGTGTTTCAAGCATCCAGAGAGGGCCCACACACCCTGCTTGGGTTTCTCACTCTGTTTTCCTGCAAAAGCTGCCAATTTAAACAGTTCCTGTTCTTAGCTGCATCCACATCACTCCTTCCACTGCGCCAGCAGGGATGTGCCTAATGTGAATGCACAAGATCTTCTTAAAATGATGTTAAAAACAAATGCTCAGGTGTTTCAGGTGGTCACAGCCTATTCCAAGGGAGTCCTTCACTTCTGTCCACATAAGGTGGTGACAATGCACAGGTTCTGAAAGATGAAACATCTGAGTGTGATGAGTCAGTAGTTCTGCCTCTACAGAGTAAATATCACACATGGAATTAGAGCTCAGGAATTCTTGGATAAAAAGATTAGTAAAAAGTCCATATTTAGTAAGCAAAGCAGAAGAGGAAAAAGTAAGAATGCACAAAAATAGGAATAAATGAGAATCCAGTAATGTTAAATAGCAAAGTCACTAAAATACCTTGCACTTTGAGGCTGGCAGTGTGTTTATATTATAATTATAGCTGAAGTTCCAACAGGTTCAATATGAATAGAAATAGTACAGGAATAAAGAATGGCTCCTCACCACACATTCTCAAAACCAGCACAGCCTCAACACATCAAAGTAATCTTCTTGGAAAAAAAATCCCAATTCACTTTGAAATACACCCTCAGACAAAATATTGATCCCACACCACTTACCAACTCACTGGTAGAATTCTCTGCTTAAGCCAGAGCTTTTTAGTTTGGAGTTTACCTGAAGAAGCCATGGGAAAGAGATACTGCTGTGGGGAATCCTGCAAAAATGCCTCAGAGAAACAACAATTATATAAATATTGTGTGCAAGGAACCAGAGGAGCAGAATTACTTTGCTTATTGAAGCAAAGTCTTCCCATGGCCACAAGAACTGCCTGTGCAAGCAGTTCTCAAGATAGATCATTGGCATATTTACATATTGACATATTTGATTTGGTGTATTTGCATATATTTTGCATGATATTTAAATGAAAAATGAAAACTTAAATGCAAAAAAAACCCCCAAAGTTTCTACATTTTGTGCTTTCAAATGTTTACATTCAAGTCATAGCACCACTGCTGCAGGAACCAAGAGCTGGATTCACTTTTGCAGTCAAATTTAGGAAAAAATCCTCTGTTTCAAAGATAAAGGAAAATTGTGAATCTGTGTTTAAAGTTACCAAGTGAGGCGTGTCTCTAAAACTGGCCAATGGACTGGCCTGAGCAAACCCTTTCTGTGTAACAGAGACCAGCCTTACAGAGGACACTGTGAGCAAACCCTGAGTAGGAGAACTGCCCTTGATCCTTCTCTTCCTCCTATCCTTTGGCCACACACTCCTGTAAAGAGAAAGCTGAACTGGGAAGGCATTGAACAGAGAACTGCAAGTTTCCTTCCAGCTGGCCAGGGCTCCCTGTCAGTCCCAGAAAGGGCACCAGAACTGTGGAAAAACAGAGGCAGGCTGTGTGCCAAGGGCTGCTCCAGTCCTTCCCTTTGCTTCCTCCCTCCTGCTGAAACCCTTCCAGGGACAAGGAAACATCCCAGGGACGGGGAAACATCATGGGGAAAAGGAAACGTCCCAGGGACAAGGAAACAGCACATGGACAAGGAAACATCACAGGGAAAAGGAAACATCCCAGGGACAAGGAAAGTTCACTGCCTGCCAGCAGCTCCCTGGGAGGGGCACCAGGGGCAGGGCTGGAGCCCTCCAGGGCCAGGCAGGATTTGGACTTTTGGGTGTCCAGGTCCTGCAGCCACTGTGGGCACCTGGAGCCCCAGGACAGGCAGGCCAGGTGAGGAGCCATGGCTGGGCAGTGGCACCATCCCTATCCCCCCACCTGCATCCTCCTGGATCCTGCACGAGTTCCATCCCCTCAGCCATGGGGGACTCCCAGCACAGAGCCCCTGGGCTGGGATGCCAGTCAATATTCAGTTTTATGGTTTATAAGCTATTCCAGGCAATTTCTGGTGAGCAGCTTCAGTCCAAGAGTCCCAAATGCAAGGAGTTATCAGCATAAAAATACAAGCAGTCAAATAATCAGACATCATATCACAAGTTAGTGGATCCCCAGTGTAAAATCAGATTTCCCCAGATGCTTTTCTTACCAGTGCAGCTGGTTTTCTGTTCACAATAGGATTAACAGCAAAGAAACAATTGCTGGTTAAACATTAAGGTTCAAAACTGAGTAAATTTCATTTCATAATCAGCTAAAGCCCCAACTCACCCATTACATTTTATAAACAGCAATTGAAATTTGTCATTTGAGATTTGCTATACAAATGGGAAAGAAAGAAAGTATTTAAAAATCAGTAATGGGAGATGAAAAACTTTTAAATAGTACATTGGAAATGTATGAAATATATGGAATGTAAGAGCCTTAATTAAAAAAAAATTAACAACAACAACAAAAAAACCCCACCATCTCCTCAAAATATTTTCATCTATTCAGGTTGTGATGCATGTGTGTAGTAATAGCAAAAAATAATTTAATCTACTATAAAATTTCTCAAACCAAGGCCAAGGGCTACCTGCATCTCTTTGTCATTACCAAATCGATTTTGGTAGAGAGATATTGATTTGTTGACCCACTTACAAACCCAAAAAGATTAATTTTGGTTTTGATTTTCGGATGAAGATAGGGATGACAGCAAGCAAGGGCTGGGTGCTGTCACCAGGTAGGGAATGTCCCCAAGGCTGTGCAGAGGCCAGGAGGACAGCCCTGGGAGATTCTCTACCAGCAGAGCCTGGACAGCCCCAGGCTGTGCCTTGGTTCTGAGCTGCCAGGCCGGGGGAGCTCCGTGTGGGAGCCTGGAGCTTTCCCGGTTATCCCACAGCTCCCGGCACCGAGCACACCCCCAGCCCCAGGCTGGGCCTCAGTTCTGAGCAGCTCCATGTGGGAGCCTGGAGCTTTCCCGGTTATCCCACAGCTCCCGGCACCGAGCACTCCCCGAGCCCCAGGTTGTGCCTTGGTTCTGAGCTGCCAGGCCGGGGGAGCTCCGTGTGGGAGCCTGGAGCCTTCCCGGTTATCCCACAGCTCCCGGCACCGAGCACTCCCCGAGCCCCAGGCTGGGCCTCCGGGTGCCTCTGGGGGTGGCTGTGAGGCCAGGGACACTCCAGACTCACAGACTGTCTCTCATGGATTGCAGCTGGGGTGGAATTCCCTCGGGAAGGGAACAATCCCGGGTTGTGAATTCCAAAGGAGCTCCCGCGTTCCACACACAGGAGCACCACGGCCCTGCCTGGGAACTCCCTCCCAGGGACATCGTGTAGGGTCCCCGTGCTCTGAGGCCTCATTTCAGACACGGCACTGCATCCCAGGAGCTGCTGGGATCCTTGGAATGGCCCTGCCAGCAGGGGCTCAGGAGTGCCAGGGGCTCTTAATCTCCAGAGTCCTCCTTGTAAGAAACAAAGTGCCGGTTTTTGAGTTCAGTTGGATACTGTTTGCCTTGCCTGTGGTGAGGCATTTCTCTGTCGGGTGCCGTTTGGATCAGACCGATTGTTGTTGTAATTGGAAATACCTTCCCTAAATGTTTCGTCTGTCAAATGTTAATTATCTGAGACCCCTTTCTTTGTAACTGTCCTCGAACTGCCCCTACCCCTGCCGCTCCCTGCATATCAACCACAGGGCAACAGATGACAGCACCCGACATGCAAAGGAAAAAAATCTCAAGTGCTCATGGGACACGATTTGGACATAAAAGCCCTAAGAACAACGGGCCAACACAAAACGAAAAACTAAAAATAACCACTCTAAGTCAGCAGAACCATGGAGAACCTCACACCAATCAGACTGGGTTCCACCTTATCACCACAACTTCAAAAGTATTCTATACACAGGACTCCCCTAGACTTTCCAACAAGCCACTGTCTTTCGGGGACTCCTGCGAGAGGGAAACCCCACCTCTGCCGTGTGGAAGAGCTGAACATCTCCTCCCGTGCGTCGTCCATCGGGAGCAGTGATGGTGTGCGCAGCCCCTCGAGCCCCCTACCTAGAGCTGCTCTTAATAAAGGCATTAAAAAGGAGTTAGTCTCCTTGCCCATTCATTTCACTCCTCACAACCAGCAGCCGTGGATGTCAGGGTTTTCTGTGTCAATACCCATCAGCCAAACGTCTGGATGCTCCAGGTCTTCGGTCAAGCTATTTCCAAGCAGTGTTCCAGAAATAGCACATGGTTTTATTTATGTGTAGCAGTCCACGTTAATTTGCCAAGTGCCATTATGTAACAGCAATTAATTACATTATTTCTTCATTACTAGATGTGAGCGTAGATCATTTCCACAATGTGCTGCATGCATTTCTGTAGCTCTTCTCAGTAGCTTTGAAGGGAAGATAAATGAGGACAAGCAGAGTGCCTAGATTAACAACAAATGATAAATCCAAGCCCCTTCACGGAGCCAAATTAAATATTCTGTTGTAGGCCTTGACCTAATTCCAGCTACTGGTTATTTTTCTTGTACTTTTTCATTAAACAGATTTTTTAAAAGATCTGGGTCTGTCATGAGAAGAGGCTAAACTCTTCCTTTAGACATGCCTTCAGAAATTACCTTGCAAGCTATGGATCACTTCAAATGGCTTCAAAAGTTGGTATTAGATTTTTTGGAATCAGGATTTAATTATCTATTTAAAGAGAAAAACTTGTGTTGTTTAGAATAATGATTTATCTACCTTCTAAAAACTATAAGCTATATGTGCTTGGAGACAACTCCAAATGTTATTGCCAGGACCTGCTCCTTAGGCTCACCTTTTTAAACTTTTCTTTTGGTTATTCCCGTATTCTAGTCCACTGATGTGTCAGAAGGAATGTGTAAGACATGTGTTGTATACCCCCCTGGCATACACACTATATACTGTACTTCACTGTTTTATCAGAATTGTACCACCTTTCAAGCATTTGTAAAGGGCAGTCAACACTCTACTGAATTACTTTAAAGTAATTATTTAGTCTTGTGTGGTTTAGCAGCCTTAGAATCTACTGAATTTCTTTTTGTAGAGCTTTGTTTTCTCTCTCTACACCTTCCGTGTAATAAGGGATCTCTGTCCCTGGGATTTAGTCTCCTGCATTGGAAAAACTCCAGTGTGTTCTATCTCATAGATTCAAAATCAGCCCTAAAATCCTCTGCCCTATTTTACCCCTGTATTATTGTCAGAGAGGAGATGTGCCAGAGGTCTGAGATGTTTCCTTATTCCCTCAGGGAATCTGACCTATCCTAGAATAAAACTAGGATTGAACGAGAAGGAGACCAAGTTCTGTTTTCAGGGCCAGTGAACTCACTGGCCAGATTCAGAGTCTTGGAAATGAATGTCTATCCATGCTGGGGGCGGATGGAGACAGAATCTGGCTCAAAATCTGCTCTCAAAATAACAGTTTTGCCAGCTGGTTACTAAACTGGGTGCTAAACTGAGTCTCTCCTATGTTCTTAAAACGCTTTTGGCCCGGGTAGGCTCCAGACAGGTGTAGGTGTTGGTGTTCATGACATCTCTGATGCACTTGCTGAGAAAAAGCTCCTTATTCAAACTCAGTGCCAGGTCTGCTCCTCCACAAGCAAAATCCCAACCATGAGAGGACATAATCATGGGAGTAAGTAGGTCCACACATTCTTGTTAAGTCGCTTAACTGTACTAAAAATCCCCAGAATATCTGTACCATCCCTGCCCTTCACACACTCCCTGGTCCTCCAGGATCCTCCCTCAGCCCTTCTTACCTTCCATGTCACAGTTTGTTTATTTGTCTTGTGAAACTCTCTTAAAAATTTATTTATTTTGACTGGTCTCACAGCTGATTTTATGTATTCACACAAATCCCAGCCCATCCTGACCATCACAGCCCTGTGCCCTTGCAAGCCAGCACTGCCACTTGATCCCTGTCCTTGCTCTGCTGTGTTTGCTGGGTGGTAAAGCACTTCCAGAGCTGGAGACCTCATACAAAGGACTTCTGAACTGTCAAAACAGACCTTACTGCTCTGTAAATATCATTTCCTCAGTTCAAATCCAAAAAAGAATTATGCATACAGAAAGAAGACAGGGGGTATTTTTAATGCTCCTAACCATCAGTAAGCTTTTAGGGGTGTGTGACATTTTTCATGATCAGAGCTCATAAGGGATATACAGATAAGGTGTAAGATACTTTTGTCTCCTAAGACACACACTCAGCATTGCAAACACCAGATTTTGTATCAGATATTGAATTAAACTGGCTGTGTATTTGGGGTATCTGCAAGGGCACAGACAGAATTGTGTCTGTGTAACCTTAAACAACCATCTCTGTATCCCAAAGTGCCATCCCAAGGTGACCTTTTAAACCTCTACTGATTCATGAGAGAGATAATTGAAATTTGTGCCTATTCTGATTAAATCCATGCTGGACCAGAAAAAGCCTATTTGGTGACCTCTTTACTGTAGCTGCTTTTCCAAAAAGCAAAAAGCAAAGTTGCAGTTGACAAACAGGAACTTCTATTGAGCTGTTTTGGTGAAATGGGCAGTGACAGGACAGGCTTGAAGGCAGAATAACCTGATCTTTCTCTGAGATGGCATCTCAAGCAAAGCTTTTAGCACAAGGGCTGTCAGCACAGGGGAGCTTACCCTGATTCCTCTTCTGTCATAAGATTTATTCAGCTGACACTAAGTAAAATTTACCCATCTTGTCCAAAGAAATATGAAAAATCCCTTCATAGGTGTGAGCACATTTTTAAGCATGCTTACTGTAAACAATTTTGCAAAGTGTTAATTAGATTTCCAGGACAGGAAACAAATATAATCAGAACAGAGTTAGTAAGTACAGAGCTCAATCAGAGCCAGAAGAAATTGAAAACTCTAAGTATTCCCTATGGAAAAATTGGAGTGTCTTGTTTTAACATGTCAGCATTGAAAGGAAAAATCCTGGGGTTTATGACAGCAGTGAATGCAGAGTCCACAGTCAGAAGGCCTGGAAAATCTGTCCAGTGCTCGAGGGGAAGGGAGACAGTGAAATCACATACACTGTAAAGATCCATACAAATTAGATAAGCAAATTCTTATTTTTAGCATTTGCCCAACAGCAAAGACAAGAGAACAGCACATAAACAACTCAGAAGGGAAGCAGTAACCTAAGCTAGTCCAGGGTGCATTGAGCAGTCAAGTTCCAGAGGCAGGAGGTGCTCATGGAACTGAAGAACATGAACTCCTGTAATTGAAGAAAAATTGTAATAGGCAACCAAACAGGAAAGAAAACTCACATTTTTCTGTCCCTATCTTGCCACTCCAGGAAGGATCTTGCAAAATGCCAAGGGCCTTTCGCTCAAAACTGAGGGCCAGAGTAAATCAAAGGCTTCACTTGCCCAGAGTTATGAGAGTGACTTGGCACTTAACTCTCATTAAACTGTCATGAAAGTCAAATGGGGTTTAGGGAGATAAGCCTCGGAGGATCCAGGCCTTTGGTACCTAAAATAAAACTTGAGCTTAATTGAAAACCAGCACCAAAACAGTGATTCTGAATTCTTTTCAGCCATCTGGAGATGCCTGATATTTTTAGTTTTCCCTGTTTTTCTGAGAGAGGCATAAAGATAGAACAACTCTGTAGCATAGGGAATATGGAAATCAGTCTTGAGCTCTTTCATTCTGACATATTTAAAGCAAAAAGAACGAATAACACACATTTCCATACCTCCTTCCTGAGCAGCTGCCTTTACCAGAAAAGGAGACACCACCACCACCTTTCCTCCCAAGGAACCTTTCAGTCAAAAAAGGGAACCCTGGTCTGTTCTGTGGGTGAGCAGGCACAAGGGGCATCCTTGGGAAGGGGAACCAGAGCTGTGGAATCCAAATGGAGAGAAAATCCCCCTTGACTGTAGAGAATACAATCTCTTGTAACTCAGTGTGTGAGATCCAGCTGGTCCCCAGTACTTCCCTAAAAACCAGCACACAGCTGCCTGCTTGGCATGGGACTCTCCAGATCTCTTCTGCTGCTCTTCCAGACCCTCCTGCAGCACAGGAATACAAAGTCTGCTCCTGAGATCAGGTGCCAAAATTTAGGAATAGATCTGGCTGAAGCTCTTGTGGAAAAGGGACATAGATTATATATATTTTTTTGTGTACATATAATTCCATTTTATATTTTGCAACGTATTGGAGAATTTACAAAATATCTCCCAGGGTATAAGACAATATAGGAGATATACTCCTAGGATCTTCTCATGCCCAAAATAAATAAAATATGGTCTACACTTGTTCACGGTATAAACAGATCTAAGTTGTAATTCTCTCCACTGATTCAATTCTGTTTGTAAGTAAGGAAAGCAATTAAAGATGCCATTAGCCTGGTGACGAGTGTATCTCCATCCTCCACGTGACTCTTACTTGAGCATCTGTGTTCTTGTGAGCAATCCTGTGATTAAATTCATGATCCTTCTGAAGATAATCTTCTAATTTCTGCTTGCTTATTCTCTCTGAAAAATTTTATTTGTCTGAAACCTGGAAACAGTACAATTAAGTGTACTTAGCCTAAAGTAAAGCCACATTTCAGGAAGTACATAAAATGTACCTGTTGATTATGTTCTCTGTTCAAGACAAAGATTTTTTGCTAGGATTGGCCAAAGAGATTTTCAAAATCTTACTGCTTCAGGCACTGGAGGACAAAAAGGAAACACTTTGTATGATTGCATTGTAAGAAATAGTAGTAAAAACATTTTCCAGAATGGAATCTCCTGGAGTGGGAGCCAGTGTGACCCACAGACTGCTTGCAAAAATATCTCAGGAAAATCTCTGTACTTGACTTGGAAGAGATCAACAAATGGCAGCTCTGGGAAAGACTGGGGTGTTTATTAGATTTTGTCATCACCCTTTTAAAAAAGATTGGTTGCAATAGCAGGAGCCTAACATAATTAGTACCAGTGAGGGAAGGGTAGGATCTTAACTAGAGGAAGAAAAATAAGGATTAGGGAGATTTCATATGGGCTTGGAGAATTTTGTCATCCTTAGTTATTTAATGAAGTAACTGAAGCAGTGCTGCAGCTCATAATAGTTCCCTTTCAAAAATACTGCACCAGGGTACCAAGGGGATAAAGAAGAAGAAACACAGCTCTTATTCTAAGAAAGAGTGAAGCAATTAGCAGCTAGGGAATTATAAATTATATTCATTAATTAAAATTCCTGGGAAAATACTGACATATTTTCCAACATTTTATCAAAGCATGTGGGAAAACCATAGATTCACAGGCATCATGGATTTACTGAGAACAAATTCTGTCAAGACAATCTAATTCCCTTCTCTCAAGGACAACCAGCCCTGGGAATGGGGAAAAAGCAGTGGGAGTCAAGTGCCTGGGCTCCAGTAAAGCCTTGGCTGCTGTCTGCTGCAGCATCCACACAAGGAACTATCCTCTGGATGAAGTTACTGCAGGACCTGTGCAGGGAAAGGACACTGGGACTGCAACAGTCAGTGATTTAGAGAAAACTGAAGGACTCGTGCCTGATTCTGTCCCAGAAAATCCTATTTGTGCTCTCAGTGCTGACTTGGAAGATGGAATAGAGAATGTCCTTATTAAATTTGCAAATGCCAGTAAGCTGAGCCTGCAAGTGCCCAGGATAAATAAAAATATAAATAAATGAATGTCTGAGAGGAGATGCAGGTCAATAGGAAAAAGTGCTATACTGGCCCAAACAGAAATAGTCAACTGCAAAAATAAAAGGTGGGGAATAAATGATGAGGGAACATTAATGCTGAACTTGGGAGCCTCAGTGACTCAGAAGTTGGATGTGAGTCAGGGGAGCCAACACTGCTAATGCAGCCACAGAACTGGGATTTGGCAGCCTGAGAGGTTTAAGGGAAAGTGAAGGAATCTTCTACTCTGCAATGGTGCCACCTCTGGGCCTTGGTTTTGGGGCCATTCTTCAGGAAAGCTGTTGCTGAGTTTAAGGAAATTCAGAGGGGAGCTACAATGAAGAACCTTTTAAATTCTGTGCAAGAATGAACAAAATGGGAATGTCTTGCTTAAAGCATTGAAAACTGGGAAAACAAACAAATACTTCCCAGATGGACAGGAAAAGGAAAAGGAGATATAATTGTAGCAAAAAAAACCACCCCAAACCCAACAATGTTCAGGTTAGACATTAGAAAAGCTTTCCAAGGACAACAGTGAATTTTCAGAACAGTTGACCCTGGAATATTGTATTTCCCAGCACTGAAATCTTTAAGGGCACTGCTGAGGGAAGATACGGGGCAGTTTTCTTGCCATGTGGCTGAGGGATGAAGCTGGTGATAAGCTGAGGCTTCCTAGAGCAATCTTTTTGACTTTCCAGAATGCCTTAGCCTCCAGCTGCTGCTCAGTCTCCATTCTGGAGTATTGATAAGCCCATCTGTATGGACATTATTTGTCTCTGAGATACCCCTGAACATGCCCCTGCCTGTTTGCTGGAGGGGGTTCTGTCCACACTGCCCCCAAGTCTAATGGCTTTATTTAAAGCATATAACCTTTCAATAACAATCATTATTTGGCTAATTTTAGGGTATGGATAAGGATTACTCAGTATATTGCTTTTACAGAACATAAATTACATGCATAAATGCAATGAAGTGGATGTAAACTCAACAGGGCCATGTGTGAAGATACTTGGACATAAATATGTTGTGGAGTTTGAATAGACACAAAAAGGAAGCCCTATACATGTGTTAAAGCAGTAAACTTTTGTTATTCAGGTGAAAAAAAAATATTAACCATCTTTGTTTATTTTGTGAGTGACTTTACTTGAAGCAGATACTCTTTGAACAAATAGTCTTATATATGGATCAAGTCTCAAGTGTCAGAGCTTTTCCACGAAGTCAAAAGGGAAAATTTCTCCTTACATCATGCAGAACAGGTAAAAGCAGCATTGCAGCTGCACAAAATTGTCTTTGAAAAGTTCACTATTAAATAACACCGTGAAAAAACCCAAACCACCAAAGTTGAAAAGGTTACTGCTGCACATTCAAAAAACATCTTTCTGTGTTCAGAGATCTTCTTGAATTTAACCTAAAATTGTTTCTTTTGCTCCTTCCTATCAGTTAGGAATCTTCAATTAACACAGTGACATGTCAGTGTACTGAAAGATGTAATAGATTGGTAATTTTCTCCTTTCCCCTGTACAGTTATTCTACACATCCAGAAGCACTGATTTAACAAAGTAAACTCTTCACATTTTTATGTTTTTAAAAGCATCCTTTCAGAAAAAAACCAGAAACCTATTGATTATGAGATGGCCTATTTGTGTGTTTATAGTGAGTTTATCTCTCTTATAGCTGATAGTCTTACAAACAGCCTATTCGTCTGGATTTTCCCACTAAATCCCTGGGACATGATTCCAGTTGGGTTGAGAGCAGGTGCCTGGGGCTGCACTTGGTGCCTGTGCTCACAGCAATGCCCACAGACATTCCCTTCCTAAGGATTCCACAAGTAGATTGGCTCCTAGAAGAAATATTTTTCAGGGAGCTGCCAAAATGAGGAAAAATGCAGGAAGTGAGCCCCTCTTCACCTCACTGAAATGCATGTTGTTGATTCCAGAGGAATTTATTGAAAGTAAATTTACATTTAAGTCTGTTTTAAAATTACTCAGGTAACCGAGCTCCCAGCAAGTTTTGTTCTCTGGATAAGATGGAAATATTGTTGTTTCCAAGTAACAGAAAATCCCAAAATGATAAACACTTGATCAGCTCAGCCCCAACCCCCTTTCCCTTGTGCCCCCAGCCCTGTGACTCCCACTTGGGCTGGAAAGCACAGGCAGGAGTGAGGGACTGGCACCCAACCACTCCCAGTCTGCTGCACCTCCAGCACTGCTGCACTGACAGGAGCTGAGCACCTTCCATACAATCCCCCCAAAATTAGGACAGTAGGACACAGGAAACTCAAATAAAGGTGATGAGATACAATTCAAGACTGTTAACATGCATAGGATTTTGGGTTTGTCTTCTCATGTCTATTGGAGGTTTCTGTTAATTGTCACCTTCTTTTTTTCTGAAAAATCTAAGGAAATGGTTATTTATGGTTTGATCATGGGTCTAAACACAGGCAACTGGAGGAATTAGCTGAGCTTCTTATCCAGGATCTGGCCTTCCTTTCTAGCACCAGCCAAACAATGATTCTGAAGAGAACAGGAACTTCTTAGCAATCATGGCTCATTGAGTGAAATAAGAAATCCACTCTGGCTTGGCCCCTGCTGCAAATAGAACCTGGTTGGACTGCAGTCTGAGCACAGCCAGAACTGATAAAGGACAGTGACAATCTCTGATGTCACCATTGCTAAAGACACTCAGCAAAACACAAAAAAGACTCAAATGTACTATAAATGTGATGCAGACTCCCCAAGCTGGATATAATAACATCAAAAAGAGAGACTTAGTTTCAATAACCCTGGTTAACCCTGGTCTCTTTTAGCACTAATGAATTTTTAGTGCCCATTCCTGCTTCATGTAGGAAACCTTTCATGTGGTTACAGCAACCAGCTGAGCTCCTTTGAAAAATCATATGCCTGATAAAATGGAAAAGATTCTGTTCCAGTTAGATACCAGCCTGTTGGCAGCCATGGGCTATTTTGGGAATCACACTTCCAATACTGCACGTCAAGCCAAGAAATTGACTTCTGCCAAGAATACAGCTTGATGGGAGTTTAAAAGGACTTCGGGTTTTCTACCCAGATCTTAAAAAAAGTATTTCTGTAAAGCTGCTTGAATCAAGATTGTAGTAATTCAAGGGATTTACCATTCTGCAGTGAAGAATATTATATGCACCTTTTAATAGTGTTTGAATATAATTCAGCAAGATACTTTAACAAGTGCTTACTGCTAGTATAAATTTCAGGATATATGCATGTGTCTTGCTGAAGGAAAACCTAAATTACTGCGGATAAACTTCTGTGTCAAATTTTCAAAGGCAGCTTTTCATCTTACTGCATGATCAAACTGATGTGTTGCAAAGAGTCAGTGTAATTCTGGTGAAGGATTCCAGCACCTCTGCAGGTCTCCAGCCTTCTAAAAACTCCACCACTGCTGGAAGACAAGTTCTTCTGTGAGGGCTGGAAATGATGAGAGGGCTGCTTTCTATCAGTCTGTTTTCTTGACCTCCACAGATGCTCACCTACACACACCACTGCACTAAATCATGTCTCTCCATGTGTTCTGAAGTGTCTCTGCCTGTGGGTTGGCCTGTTGGCCCTGCTGAGCTGAGTGTGGCTCTCGGGGTGTCCCTTTCCTCCCCTCAGCATGGATCTTCTCTTCTGCACAGCCTTCAGGTTTGTTGGAACTTAATCATGAATCAGACTTACACATTTTTTGTCAGCTTTGGCTAAACCTTTCCCATGGGTATATAGCATCTCCAGGGAAAGAGAATGATGTTACTGCTAATAGCATGATACTATAAATCTCATTTTGGTAAGAAGCTAAGCTGCACAGAAGATGACTGACAGTGATTATAACTTCCATGAGCTCAGTGGAGTTCTCCCAGGACTTCAGCTGTTTCCTCCTTATCTCAGAAGGCAAATCTGGGAAAGAATCATTAGACTTGTTTCTTTCTTTGGCTGAGAATATCCAATGATTGAAGTCACTGTCCTCAAAGAGACCATTTTCACCATCTTGTCTAAGAAATCCCAGGGACAGTGACCTCCAGAGTGGAAGATATTTCCTCCATTCTGCACGTTTTCCAGAGACACTGACAAAAGACAGAAGGAAAAAGTCCAGTGTGTACCATGGGAAGGCCTGGTGAAGATTTTCTGGATCCAGTTCCTATTCTAACATTTTTGCCTTTCTTGGGTATTGGTGAAAAACAGCTTAGAAGCCCCCAAATGTGTATCTGGATATAAAACCTGAATAGTTCCTGACACTCTAGCAAGTCTCAAATAAGTGGGTGCCTGTTGTCTGGTATTTTTACAGAATTCATCAAAAATGTTCCTTCTCTGATTTGGAACAGACTGGAATTAAAGAAGAGGGCTGACAGTTCAGACTTTAGGGCCAGTGCTAATAATGCCTCTACAAATCTTTCTTGGGGCTTATGAGCCGTGAAAATAATGAATCATTTATTTGATTTATTTTTAAAAAATTGTAAATCATACCTACTTAAGTGGCAAACTTGTAGATCCTTTTAATGACTCTTTCCTAGTGGGTTAGAACTGTGTTTTATGTACAAGCTCTCCTTTCTAGAGGCAAGACTTTTACAGGAGTCATTTGAAATTGGTGGCAGATTCTCTTTGCACGTTATCAAAACAGCACTGAGCTGTGAAAAATACCAAAATTTCTCCCAGCTGCAACCATGTGCCTGGAAGCTGCTTGCAAATTTAGTTTTGGAGTTTCCATGTCTCTTGTAGCACCATTGAGTGCTGCAGTTTTGCAGGAAAGGTCTCCTGTTCCCGCTCGAGTTGGACTCGTGCCCAAGTGCACCAAGGTGAGGAGTAGAGGGACAAAGCTCTGCCTCAGTAAAATCAATGCCAGCTCAAAGGGCCCATTAAAATAGAAATAGTTAAGACAAGTAGTGCAGCCACACAAAATTTTCCTGGCAGGAAAGGAAAGGGCTGCACTGGAGCTGGGACATGAATGTCAGGCTCAGGATTCCCCTCGCATGGTGATCTCACTGTAAACCCTAAGAGGGGCTGCCACCTAGTCATGGTTTAGCTACAAAATAACATTTCCCCTCCTTCAGAGAGGATGACAGAAACCCAAAATTACCTTCTTCCATTCTTTTCATACTTGTACAATCCAGTTGTTTCAGTGAAACCTTCAGAAAGCCAGGATACAGGAATGAGTTTCCACTTGCCCATCTCCCTGTCATCCTCCAATTTGATTTATACTTCAGCAACCTTTAGGATTAGGTCTTTTGATGCTTTGGAGCTTTGGAGAAAAATAGGTAAGAAAGGCAGATTTTTTCATTTCAGGTATTGGGAGTGCAGACTTTTGCAATTATCTGATGGCTTGACAGTAGAGAATGTGATGACTCACAGAAGGGAATGAGTAAAGCAATTGTCTTTCACGGACAAAGCGAGTGAAATGACACAAAATGGAGCTTTCAGAGTATTTCAGAGATTTCCATAGTAACAGCAGAAGCAAGTCATTTGTACAGATTCAGAAAGATTCATAAGAGCAGACCTAAGACAGAAAACACCTTGAGATCACAGATCTGAGAAGGCCAAAAAGAGCCACCTTCTTCCTCCAAGATGCCCTTCAAAGATTGGCACCTAACAAATACAAAGGAAGCAAGCAAGCCATCAACCAGACAGAAATCTGGACTCAGATGCTGATTCTTGCATTGCTGTTGGGTCCTCTCCCTGTTCCTGCCACCAGGTCTGGCAAGACTGGGATGAGAAACCTGGAAAGGAATGGAATCCTCCTCCAGGGAACTTCCCTGTGCCTTCCCTTGGTCACTGGTGCCTGGGGTGGTCTCCGTGTGGCTCCTGCCTGGGAGAGCCCTGACCACTCTCCCAGCAGTCAGGGGCTGTGAACAGCATCCAGAAATGGGGTGAAGGTACAATTACTCATTAATTACATCCTCATTACCCTCTGAGTGGTAAAGGCTCAGCTGTTCCATGGTAGGGGCTCAGCAGAGCCCACAGCTGAGAGCAGCCCTGCAGCCCCTCTTGATCCCACGGTGGGACATCCCACACTGGAGGCACAAAAAGGACTGGAAAAGGACTGGAATCAGGGACTCAGGAATCTCCTTCCTACCCTGCTGCCCTCAGCTGAGGTCACCTTGCAGCTGCAGGAGTTCCCTGCCTCCCCTACAGCAGCGTGGGGAGCTGGGCTGTGGCGAGCACTCCCTGGCTTTAACAAGTCACACTTCCCTGCCATCGAGTGCTTGAGCTATTTATAGCCACTGCCAGATTATGCAAGGATTCCCAGAACACTGCAGACTCCAGTTGGAAATTATATCTGCATAGCCTGGAGTATGTCAAGCAATATTTTTTAAAGCCCATTGTTAGCAGAATGAGCATCTTGCAGTTAAAGCTACAGAAAAGCTGAGGTAAATTTGGATAGATTCCATACAATAAAGAAGTTAATTTTGTATTGTTTGCCAGGTACTTTTGATACTTTATGTATTTTTTAAAATCCCAAATGTTATTTGCATTTAAAAAAGCATGAAAACCCAACATAAATGGCTCATTTGATTGAAAAGTGAGATTCTTCTGATGTTTGAGATGGTGTATTTTAGAAAGCGTGAGGGAATGGGAATAATTTGGACAAGAATACCTGAATTTCTATATTTTAATGTCAATGTACTTTCAAATTTCTGACAAAATACAGTATCTTGCTGTTCATTCAGCCATGGGATAAGAACTTCCAGTGAAATCTTGTTTTGTGTTGCAAAAGTTACAAATTCCTTACACTTTCATGTTGAAAATACCAGATAATAAATCTGGGACTTTAAATATTTCAGTGACATTCGAGAGCATAATAATCCACAAGAAAAGCCACTTAGTAGGAGAGCCACGTGGATATAACAGCAAAGTACATATTCCACTCAACATCCATATTTTCAATGGAAATACACTGTAAACACCTGCATCTATTTCTTTTGCCCCAACTCTTACACCATGTAAACTTGAAGTACTCTCAAGCTTTGAAATAGGTCAGTTGGCAGAGCTTAGTCTTAATTTTTAAATGGTTTGTCACTCCTGAAACAGGAATATCTGAAAGTCAGGCTCAAGAAGACCCATTGTGAAAATTTGGCTGCATTTTGTCAAAAGCAAAATAGATTCATCATTCTATTACAAAATTTGTTATCACTGAGTCATCACAGGTTTTCACTGAGATATCAAATACAGACACAAGTTTGGGTCAAGTCTGTTCAAAAATATAACCAACAATAATCATATTCGTGCCAGTGCATTCATTTATTTCAGGAGGGGATTACTGACAGAATATCCCAATTTATTTTAGACAGTGAAAGAGTGAAACTCTGTTCACTTGTTTGCTGGTTAGTTAATGTATCCAAGAATAAATTGTACTCTTCAGTACGAAGTGAACTTTGCAGTCAATAAATACAGCTGCAGAGTTCTGCACAGTCACCTTCAATAATAGACCCATTTAGTAATATACCTGGGCTTAACTGTAACATTTTACGAAATGTCTTAAATGTGCTACAAAGCAGAGTTTATACAACTGGAATTAAAAAACCCAACATCTGTGCTTGGTTTACATACTGGAGTTGGCAGTTTCCTATCAACCTGTCAATTAATGCAGCATTCAGATCTCTGTACCTACATGTCAGGTTCTGCAGTTCAGTCCACTAAAAATAGAAAATAATTGGGAAGAGGAGGGAGAAGAAAGGGGGTGGTTTCTAGACCCCAGCATAACTTGGAAGGGATTTTTGTGGCATTTTTGTTTAGTGATGTCACCTGCACCTTTAGTGTCACTGAAATTTTAACCTGGGAAATGCCATTTCTCTGTCGACCAGCTGTGGGGAGAGGGTGATGTGAGCTGATCCATCATGTCCCCAGTTATCCATCATTAACGGACTGGGTTGAAATGTAAACCCTCAGGAGCAGCTTGAGTCAGAAAGGAGCCAGATTAGGCAGTTTTAATGACCCAGGAGTGGTTGTTTGAGGCTCTTTTCCCAGCCCCCTCCATTTGTGAATCCAAGCCCCGTGTCTGGCTCTGGCCCTGCAGTCACTGCCCAAGGTGTGAGCCAGCCCATTTTTAGCTATCTGGGACAAAGTTAGCAGCCTTGCTGTTCTCACTGGGCACAGCGTGCAAGATCTATTCCCACACTAGGAGAGTATTTAGTAAGGTCACAAGGATGCCTACCCCTTATCAAACACATTCCCTGGAAACTTGGCAGGGGTTTCGTTTTACAAGAATTCAGGCACAAATTAATGGCATTTGTTTTAGACTTTAAAAAATTTCTAAGTGTTTGTGCAGAAAGAGATTTGCATTGCCAACCTCTAACAGCAAATTTGTTGTCAGCAGCTTTCAAAGTCTAACTTGGCTGTTGTTAAATTGATTTTGAATCCATTTAATTGACCAGTTTTGGTAGAGTTGCTTCACATTTGTACTAGAAGCACGCTGCATTTACACTACTAGGATTTATTTTAGCTTGTTTAATCACTTCATAAGGAGAAAACTGAGCTTTTTACATCACTTTAAAGATGATAACGAGGCTGGAAGCAAACACAGAGTGATACATGCAAGGACTGTATGCAATTTTCCATGTTCAAAGAGGATCTTATGTAAACCAGAGACACAGAGGTGATAGAAGTGTGGCTCTAAATGAAAACAGAGGCCTGCAGAAAGACAGGACTTGGTCAGAACACTGTGTCTGTCTGCCTAATAATCTGTGGAAAAGAGGGTGATCCCCCACAGACTTTGTTTATTGTCATTTTCCCAACATTTTCCAGTGGAAAGTGTCCGTGTGTGCTGGGCACACTGCCAGAAGCAGAGAGGTGTAAATTGAGCACAAGCGACCATTGATGATCCCCCAGAGCTCCCAAACCATCTGTGCAAGCTCAGGGGGCTCCTCAAACCCTGCTCCAGCCACACCCAACTGTGACCTCACAAGATGGACTAAAGAGCTCATCACAATGCATCCAGTGGAAAAAGATGTGATATGCTGGCTCCTGAGGAAAGCCTTGTTTTAGAAAAGAACTTTTTTTAGAAAACTTATTAAGAGGAAAAAAAAGAACAGGATTAGAGTTATCATCACCAGCAAAAGCTGAATAGAGTCTCCATAAACGGATGGGGGGGCTCAGACCACTCTGAGAATGCAAGAATGTGTATAAAAAACCGGATTATGGATCTTAAAAAATATTGCCTTTAACTCTGTATCCTGAAAGCAGAATACAGGATTGCATATATATATATATATATATATATATATATATATATATATATATATATATTTATATATGCAATATAAAATATTTGCTGTGGCATCATCAGTTGGTGTTTGCCCATTTGTTATGCATTAAGGTCCCTCCTCAACTTCCTCGATCTCAGCCAGAAATTGGAATGTGAAGATGGATATTTCATTAGTTTCAATTAATAGAAAAAGGCCTAGATACTGCCTGGTACAAGCCCTGTGCAGTCAGAGCCCAGGGGTCTCCACGAGTCCTTTCCCAGGCAGGCAGAGCAGGTCCAGCAGGCAGCAGAGCTCTGCTGCCACTCCTACACCTTCATCCCCACCACCCTGGAATGGCACCCTGGGTTGGATTTGCAGAGCATCCTGACCAGAAGATGGCATTTGGGTAAAATCCTGCTCCACAAGCCCAGCAAAATAAACCCTCCCAGCCTGTGTGTCGGAGTGAAGTCTTCTGGCAGAGCACACATTTTGTCAGAGGCTGGCAGCCTTGCAGAGAACAGCCACACTTGGGGAACTCTCACATCTGCCTCTGTGACCTTGAACAAGTAATTGGCTTGTCTGGCCTCAGTTTGCTGTCTGAAAAACATTTACAGGGGTTCTTGAGGGTAAGATTGCAAAGCCCTACAATACAACAGTACTGAGGAGAGGAAAAGTGGACAAACTTTTTTTGGAAACACAGCTTTCTACTTCACCTATCAAACCCCCCACCCCCCCAGCTGCAGCAGAGTTCAAGTATGGGGGTCGAAAAAGGCTGTGATAAGAGGGAAGCTCCCAGCTGTGCTGGTGGGCAATGACCATGTCCAGTGACACCTGCCCAGCCCTGCTGACCGATAACAGCGCGGGGTTTGTCCCCCGGCCCACACAGAGGGCACCACGAGCAGGGCTGGGGCTGCTCTGGGAAAGGCAGGCCTTGGGGGCCTTCTCCAGGAGCACCACAGTTACATAATCCCCATCCCCTGCCCAGACACTGCCCGTGGCCTGGCTGTGCCCACGGGAGCCGCTCGCGGCCCGGTGCCTCCCCGGTGCTGTGACTGTAAGTGGCAGTGTCAACACTCAGGCCAAAAATATCCCCTGATGGATGGCATGGATACTCCACAGGCACACAGGCAGCTTTTTATAGCAGCCCTTTGATTTCAGATACCAAACCTGGGCTATTTTGGGCGCACAGGCTTGGGGAAACATTCGTGATCTTTAGCTGACATGACTACCTTTGCACACAGGTGCTGTCAGAGCTCCTGTGGCTCTTCTCGAAGATAGGGAATGTATTTATCCCACTGGACATTTGTACTCATGGAGGGGTAACTAACCTAGAAAATGGAGGCTGTACTATCACATGAGGATTTCCAAGTTGTTACTGGGGTCTAAAGGACTTGTCACTTCAAGAAGTCCTAAGATGTCTGATGGTTTGATGCTCAACGCAACTGAAAGAATCATTTTGAGTTGAATTAACTAGAAGTGAAATGCAGCCATGAGATGACTTTGATGCATTTCCTCATTTAATGACTAGGAGAGGATATAGATACACACACATATGTACATACATACATACATACATATATATATATATATATACACACATATATATATTTTAGTAAGAGAACATGTTACTAATGGCAGATGTCTAATTTCCCCTTCTGGCAGATAGAAGTTCATTATTTATTGATAGTGCAGATGTCCTTATCCAAACACATTTTTTTAAAACAGAATGTATCTCTGGTACAACTCTACCAGCCACAAACAGCACTAGAATCTCCTGTGTGGGCACAGCCCTTGCTGGGTTGCCTCACATCAGTTCAGTACAGCAGGCTAACAGAAAAGGAACATTTTGGCAGCACCAGCTGCTTTAGTAATCACTATCAACATTCTAGGGGATTGTATTTCTGATATTTACTATTGCAGTCAGAGCCAAATCTCAAGGAAAGATGTATAGATGGGAAATGTTCTGTAGCTTGAGAAATGCTGGCCAGATCAGACCTAGTTTACCACAATACATACGAATCTCAACATCACTGGTAAGATTTTTCAAAGGAAGATTATAATTTCCATGACAACCACATCATCTGCAGCTGATTAAATACTAGTTCAAATGAACAAATCAGCTTTTACCTAGGAAAACATAACACCAGGAGACAGGAACAAGCAGACACTCTGGAGGGACAATTTTAAAAGAGAGAAGAGGCCTTGTAAGGTGCCACATCTGGAATTTTGTGTCCAGTGTGGGTTTTGCTGCTTTCCAATGCCTCCAGTTCAGAAAGTCTCTGCTCCCTGCACCTGGCACCATCCACAGAACTGAGAGCAGCCCCTCTGTTATCCAGGACAGACACAGGTAAAGAAATACAGCAAAAACAAATCTATGGCTCAGCATCAGAAAAACTGGACCAGATCCCCAGATGGATTTTAAAACTTCTCATTGAAGTTTCTTGTTCATGTTACCTTTCAGTACGACTTTATAGCCAATTTGGCCAATAAATGCAGAAGCAAAAAAAAAAACCAAACTGTGTTATAAACTCTTGGCCAGTATTTGAAATAATTTTCGAAGTTAATTTCACAAGAAGTTTGTGCATAAGGCCTTATTTCTTCTGGAAATAAATCTGGTCCTAAATACCAGTGCATTAGGGCTGCTTAAGGCTGGAAGCAGGGTGATTCCAACTTGTCCTATTTTAACAGAGTGTGCCCAAGGTATGCTTTAAGACTACAGAATGCAATTCATTTCCCAATTACTTAGAGAGGATTAAAAACCTGACCAGATTAGATTCAAAGCCTGGGCAGCAATTGCTACAGCTGAGTATCTTCATGTACCTATGCATTTCAGCTGCTCCCTGATGGTAAAATCCCCTGGTCATCAAGGAAAAGTCAGTCCTTCAGCCTTTCTCCCCTAAGGCACGCTAATGAATTTATTCATGGATGTTAATCCAACTAGGAAATTGTTCCTCTGTACATAATCTCCCTCTCCTTTAGCATTTGACCATTTCAAATGCTGGAAGAGAGACTATGACCTTCAATGGAAACACTAAAATTAAAATAATTAATAAAACCAAAAGAATTGAAAGGTTATTACACTTATGGTTAAGGTAAGGGGAGAAAATTTGCCTTTTATTTTAAAACCTGACCTACAAAATGTATCTATATAACTGTGTATGAGTATCTCTATGCTTTAGCAGATTTCTTCTTTACTTTTTCCAGGTCTCCACAGTCTGGTCTGGCTCCAGGGAAAGCCCATTGAAGATTATGTATCTTGTTGTGCTGTATCTGTCAAAACTGCTTTATCTGGGAAAACAACAGAAAATAGGCCAAACTATAATTAATAGAGAGTTGTAACTTACACTGTCAACCAGAGCACAGGCATCAGAAAAATATATAGTAACACAATGAGTTGATTTGGGTGGGAGAAAGTTCCCTTCCCTTACCTTAGAAATCCAGCAGTGATTTTTAATTCTGCCATTTGTCAGAAAATGTACTAAAATATTGCTAAATATGAAAGCTTAAGAGAGATGCAGCCATAACCGGAGAGGAGCTGCATTGTCACAAGCCATCTTTCTCTCAATTTATTAGTGTTATAAAATCTGACAGAAAATTAAAGAAGAAGAAACTCTTTTGCTGAATGTTTGTAGAGCAGGCTGTCTGCTGAGGAGGGACTCTCAGGCTCTACAGCAGGACCAGCAAGTCAGGATGGGCAAATCCTGCTTATTAGCTGTGTTCCTCAACCTCCTGTGTGCACCCACCTCAGAAAGGAAACCAGCCCATGTGCACAAAGATGCTCTGAGCTGAAAGCAATGCCTTCCTCTTAACATAAAAAATGTGTAAAACTCCCTCAGGAAGCTGTGAGCAGACCTGGGGTGAAGATCACAGCAACCCAGCACTGCACAAGGAACTGCAGCCCAGCCCCGGAGCCATTGGGTGCCTCTGCATCCCCAGCTGGGCACTCCCCAGTCCCTGCACATGGGAATTGTTCAAAGGATGGCTCTGCATTGCACAGAGAGCACAACGGCACCATTCACACCATTAATGTGCACTAATTGCCTATTTATAAACAAGCTGTGGTTCACACTACTACTCCTCTTAGCGGTGACTTATCACCTTACACTTCAGAGGGTGATGGTTGTTACCACGGGGAGCTGATCAATTCTAAATACCCAAGCCAAGTCTCTCACTATATTACACTTGCGTGACCCCAATGGAGCAAGAATTTCTCCAGACTGATGACAAAACAATAGGTCAAAATCTTGGTTATTTTGTTTTTCTGCTGTCTTGGATTCTGTTTTTACCTGGAAATATTGTTTATATACTGAAATACGTAAGTTTTATGATTGCATTACTCAGAGAAATAAGCAATGAGCATTCTTGGACACAACCTGACAGAAGGTTGGCAAGTAGAGGGAAACAATTCTGAATTCTCTTCATTTCAGCTTGAAATAATGCCAAAAAAGGTGAATACCATTATCTAAGCTTCAGACAACTCATAATTAATGTCTGAAGAACCCTTGTAGTTTAGCTTTCAAAGGAGAAAAATTGAAACGGCTATCAATTAAAGATCAAAAAAATCAGACTGTTGTTTTTGTATCTGTCATCAGTCTATTTTCAAGATTTTTAAAAGTCCTCAGTGTCAGATGTGAGCACCATGGTTTGAGTACAATGCAAATTGCCAAGCACATCATCTTCAGGGAGCTTTTCTCATCCCCAGTGCGAGGTGCTGGGGGAAAGGAGGGCTGCTGACAGCAGCCCAGATGGCTGATAAAACACACATCTAACACTGACTCAGACCCTCCACAGCCCCAGCCCATCCCCGTGACAGACAGACAGACAGACACTGGTGTCGCTGACATTGGGCAAGGCAGGGGAGGCTCCCAGGTGCTGACTGAGAACTGAACACTTTTGGCTGCCTGAGCCACCAGCACTTTCAGCCAGGACTGGGTTCTGGACACACAGACAGGGGGGTTCCCCTTCCCTGAGCTCACAGAGGGACAATCTCCCTTCCCAGAACCCAGCCAGAATGGACTTTTCAGCAGATGTGAGTGCAGTGTGGGTTAGCAGATTTCTAAACTCACAGGCAAAAGTCTGGAATCACAGTAAATTACATAGTTTAAAGTATTTCCATAATTAGAACTATAAAAGTCTAAAGAATGTCCACAATTAGAACTGCTAAACAATCTGTACTAAAAAATAGAAGCACTGGAAACACATTTTTGGTAGAAGTTCTCATTCCCCTTGCTGGAAACCAAGAGAAGCCCTGCAGGCAAAGCCCTATTCACTCATTGCAAAGGGTGCAAAACCTGAACTATTTTATTTTTTCTCAAAACCAAGCACCTCTGCACACAGCACCTCTGCTCCCCTTACCTCCAGATTTCAGCAGTGGGTTTCCTGCCTCTTTTCTGGAAGGGCTGGGATATTTTTACTGTAAGCAGGCAGTGCTCAGCATCGTGTTTCCAACCAGCTCCCTTGCCCACCTGCTCTGTAGTTGTGAGGCAGCAGCAAAGTAACTCCCAACTGCTGTTTGTTTCCTGGAGCAAAAAGCTGCAAAGATTCCTTTGTTCCTTTGGCTGACACAGAGTTCAGACATTCTGCCCACAGCTGACATGGTTCCTTCTTGTATTTAGTTCAGCTCTTTCACTTCCACCACATACCTGGAAAAAAAAAAACAACTGTCAAGTGCCAGATGAGAAGCCATTTTTGCCTAAGTGAAACTGTGAAAAAGAATACACCCTTGCTTCTAAGAGGAGTTGATTGAAGTTCAGGCTGCCAGCCTATTAATTGCAGAATAGACACAAAAAGTTAGCCAAAATAGATAAATAATGATACTGCATTTCATTTAGGCTCTAGTGAAATGAGCTACCTACTTTACGTTCATATGCAGTCACACCACTAAAACAGAATTATTCTAGTTCAGTTGGATCAGTTATTTGAGTACTCTAGACAAATATTGAAAGCTAATAAAGTTGAGCAGCTACTACTTCTACTCTTTTTCTACCCTGTGTTTGGGTCACAGCCTGACTCTGGTCTTTCATTGGGCCAGGGGGACACAGCTGAATGCTGCTTCTGTGACTTATTTCTCACCACCTGCACAAAGTGCTTGTGTGTTTTCATCCCTCCAGCTCCAACACTGCTTTCTGTGGTGGATCAGATTCATTAATCCCCCATTTCCACGAGTACCAGTAATTGGAATGTTGGTTCTTTAGCAGGCAAGTTCTGGCTGTGGTTATTCATAAACATGCCTTTAAAAACCCCAACAATATGGTGCTGCAATATCAGACACTGCATTAGAGATGGCAGATCTTGTTATGCATAAACTCTGGAACCAGAATCCTGTATGGACATATCCCATACTGATATTATTTGCCTTCAAATTTAAATTTGGTGTGACAAGTGCTTTTTCAAACTGTGGATAGGACTCAACCTTTTTGAGACTTTGAGAAGTCTTTGGGAAGCTTGGTTAATACTTTCAGCAGAGTGGTAGAACACTACCATTTTCATACTCAGGAGGAGATAATTTTAAAATATCCATAGATAAAGAAAAAGAAATAAAAAAAGCAAAATTCTTCAGTCCTTAAGAGAGTATTGCTGTTTTTCAAAAATATTGGGAAACTTTTATCCTGCGATTAGTTTTTAAAAATAGTCTATGGTACCACAGATAGTGTTCAGGTCTTCCTTGCTTTTAGAGGGCTGGGTGCCCTTCTGTGGGATGGCTTAGAGACTTTAGTGGGATTTCAGACATTTATGGCAGCACAGCTTTGGGCTCTTCTCTTCTAATGGTGAAGCCAATGCAAATAGGGATGGAAGGAAATTGTCACTGAAATGCAAACACACATTCTGCTCAGTCAGCCTGGGCTTTATAGATCTCAGGCACTTCCAGCTGAAACTTTGCAGACAGATGCAAGAAAATCTGTATGACAAATGGATCTTTCAGTTGTTGTTCCAGTGGACACAACATTACCTGGTACTTTCCCATGCAGAGGCCCCACACACTTCCAGAGCACAAATACTCAGACACAGCTGCAGAACAGAAAATCCCAAGCCACAAGGATGCAGAGCCACTAGCATCAGTGTCAGAACCATGTCATCACTGACCTGCTCAGAGACACCTGTCAGAAACCAGCCAGGGACAATATTCCTCAGTTCTCCACTAAAACAGAAGTAATCTTGGATGCCATACAACAGCAAGTAAGTTGAATGCATAAATTTGTGTCCTTGGCTGAGATTTCCTCCCTGATCCCCTGCAAGCCCAAAGCCCAGAGTGTGAGTGCCCAGGCAGAGCAGGCACTGCAGTTATTGGCAGTGCAGTTATTTGAACACGAGTTCAGAGGCTGTGCTTGAACTGAGCTCTTCCCTTCTGAGCTGTAAACAAGGGATGTTCCACTTGTTCCATTTCTCTTTCTGCACAACTGTTGGCTTGAATCTTCATTTTGAGTTAAATGTGACAAGGCAAACCCTATCACAGAATTAATGGTTAAACTCCTTTGTACATTAGGCTAAAGGCAGTATTAATACATCCCATTCTGTGCCATTTCCAGTGCCTTGCAGAAGATAAGATTATCTCATTAATCCTGTTGTGGTCCCTCCCAGGAGGTGAAACCCCAGAGAAAAGAACATAGAAATAAGGTGTAAGAAAAATGGTGTCTGTCCCCAGAGCATCAGAGCACAGCTGTGGATGCTGCCAAAGCTTCTGAAAAAGCACAAATTTGAATTAGGGATCTTCACATTCTGTATCTCCCACCTAGACTCTCATATAAAAACAGTTCTTTCTGACCAGTCTAAAGTGTGGTAGAAAACAAACAGCTTTCATTCACTGCTGCAGTTACTCCCTAACTTTGCCTCTAAAGAATTCACAGTCCTCAGAGCCTCAGAGAAAATTGTGACAAAAGAGTGCATTTTTTCCCAATTCAAAGAAATACAAAAAAACTTATAAATCTACTTTAAACTCTCTTACTGTTGTATTTATGAAATATATCTGTTTATCTATATAAATACACTTTAGGCTATCTCTTAAGCAGATATGGTATTTCCTCCCCACTCTCCTTATACTTTCATTTTGATATCAATTATTAGTTCAGAAGACAGTAACAAAAGGTAAGACATTGTATATCAATTAGTTGTATTAATATTAAATAAGAAATGCATAGAGGTTTGTGATAAAAGCTAGGATTACACAAACTACTTTTCCACACTTACTATTAAAGTAATGGGAATTCTGCAAAGCTGGAAAATGGAAATTTCCATCAGGGCTCTAATAAAAGGAAGAGAATACTGTGAAGAGCCTTTGTAGCATTTTGGGTGTTCAGAGGTTCAGCTGCTTTCTGCTCACGTAAATACAGCTTTAGTCAGCCACATCTCCTGAGTGTAACTCATGGCTCCCCATTTTGTGCTTTTAAAACCAAAAAATGCCTTCACAGTGAGTGAACTGTTTTCTTACAAAATCTGAATGATAATAATGGGATAGCAGTAACAAGCCCTGGAGAGTAAAAAGCAACACATGAAGCAGAAATAGAGTTGTCATCAAAACTGTAAAAAATACATTATGAAAATCGAGTGTCCAAATGGACATGAGGGTTAAATGCCAGAGATGGAAACTTTAAGGAGAACCTATCAAAGGGGACAGAGATAAAGCTTCCACACCAACCATCAGCTGCAGACCATCAATCCTTGCCTGACACAAGTGGATTTCACTCAGCTACTTGGAGTTTTCAGTGTTATAGGGAGAGCTGTTACACTTCAGTTACACTCAGTGTTACACAGAGATTTTGTATTCAAAAGGGGGAGCAGAATCACACCAAGAATCAGTTTGCTTCAAGATTTCTCCATTTTCTACAAGTTTATAGTTAGCATTTTTTAAGCTGGACTGTCTGGCCTTTGGACACAAACAGATTTTGAAGACAGGCTGTCTGAAATCTTCTCATGGATTTCCTTTTTCCCATAAAATTCCAGGTTTTAACTTTGTGTTTTCACCCACTCCCTACACATGTTGCAACTCAGAAGGAGCAGTGATTCCTAGCAATCACTTCATAACAACAGGGAAAGCTTTCTGTCCTTGTTACCAGGATAAATCTGTTCTCAGATAATTATTTCACAGTATTGTTGGCATAAACTCCCTCAGCTCAGAACACCCAAAGCTGTGAACATCCTGGCTCAGCAATCTCAGCCTCTGCAACACACACCCACAGTGAGAGACAACTAAGAGTTACTGCTTGCCAAAGGCTTGCTGAAAGCCCAAAAAAGTATTTGGGGCCAAATTATTGGAGGAGGAATAGTAATAATAGTAGTAGTAAGGAGAAGAAGAAGGAAGAAGAAGCAAGAAGAAGAAGAAGAAGAAGAAGAAGAAGAAGAAGAAGAAGAAGAAGAAGAAGAAGAAGAAGAAGAAGAAGAAGAAGAAGAAGAAGAAGAAGAAGAAGAAGAATATTTTACATTTTTATATTTTTTTATATTATAATTATGATGGTGGGGATGATGATGAATGAAAGTATTACAAATGAGCCACTTTCTTTCATCTTGAGACACCAAAGAACAGGAACAACCTGGTGCCATTGGTCAGCTCAGCTCTCCCAGCAGTATGGTAACTCCTTGAAATTACCAGGTAAATTAGAAAAATGTGCTCTAACACCAAAAAAAATCCCCCCAAAATCCCAAAACATCACTCAGCCAGTAACATCACTCAGCCTGTAGCCAGTGACCGTTCACAAAGGGATTTGCAAAGCTCTCCCTAAGGAATGATCCATGTCTCTACTGTGCAGGAAGTAGCACATTCCCATCCAGCCATGGCACGAGTTTCTTCCCAAGGAAAGATGAAACAAATGTGGCCTTGAGGACCAATGACACTGTAATGTCATGATTCCACCTGAATCAGCCTGCTTAACTTTTAGACAGAGAAACTTTTTAAATTAATACTTGATTTTGTACAAGCTGATCCTGAATAAGCCATTTAACTTTAAGCAGTGCTGATGGAAAATCTGAATTGCCTTTTCATATTAAATTAAGATTTTTTATCCCTACCCTGAGGGGGGAAAAATCTATTGCAGTTTATTTTCCTCTAATATTTTGTTGATTACCTCCAAACATTCCAGTTTTTATCCTGTGAAAATCAGCATGTAAGACTGAGTGTAACTGAACAATCCAGTTTATTTAAACCAACAGAAAATTATTGTACATCTCATTTTTAAATGAAAATTAGAGCTCCAGATGCCATTGAAAAAGCTGTGAGCACTTTAAAAGTACTTTTTCTTTAAAGAAAAACTTTCTCATAAATTAAAAATTACCACTTTATATCACTTTAGTAATTGCCCTAATGCTGTAAATTGGCAGGTTAGAGGCTTTACAGACAACTTGTAAAACTTCCAAAGAGACATCAATATAGAAGTAATTGCACGGTCTTTATAAAGCAATCTGAACAATTTTGCTCCAATATAAAAATCTATTTCCCCTATAACCAGTGATGAATCAGCTGCCCATTAATGAATAAAGATTGTGAGTCATCATCTTTAAAAGATTTAAGACTGGGAAACGTAACAGGTTCTTAGACTTGGCTCCTGAGCTTGTCCGTTCTAGTGATGGCCGAGGTGCTTGAGAGTCGCCGGAGTTTTTTCCAGTGTCCCAAAGTTAACCTGAAGTGCAGCTTGGAACTGCCCCTCCCCAGGACACACCCTCTGTGTGGGAATGTCCCCTGCTCTCACCTGGGCTGGGTAACACCACAGAACCCCAGAGTCCAGAGTTTCAGAGTCACAGAATCAGCCAGGTTGGAAAAGACCTTTGAGACCATCGAGTCCAGCCTGTGACCCAACACCACCCTGTCACCACACCATGGCACTGAGTGCCACATCCAGGCTCTCCTTAAGCACCTTCAAGGACATTGCCACAAAGCAAAAGGGACTCCTTCAGCACAACATTCATAACCAGTTTCTAATTTGCTGTGGAACAGTTCCCTTCTCCATCAGTGTCAATTAGACACGGAGTGAGTCAGATGGGAGCAGAGCACCCTGGCTCCCAACCAGGCAGGGCAACATCAGGAATTCAGTGAGCTAATGGTCATTGGCAACTTGGATCAGGGGCAGCCACTCCAAGCACAGGATCTGTGTTTTATGGATGGGTATTATTGCATTTAAACCACTAACATGAGATACAAGATACACCATGGAGACTTTAATACAGAATAACCTGAATTTACTTCTGTTTGTCAATATTTTGTATTTTATTAATATTTTACATTCTTTCCTCACTCCTCTCGCTGAGGCTTGTCTTTGTGAATTTTGTGTGTGTATGCCTAAAAAACTTAGGCAATGTATTATTTTTAACTTCTTCTTTTTATAAGAATTGTATATGATGTAAATCAACACATGCATTGCCAGAGGGAAAAAAGTTTGCAAATCCACAGAGACCAAAGAAAAAAGACCAGCATGCAAGAAGTACTTCAGTAATTTTGAAATGAGCATGACAAATTTATTTTTCAGGTCAGTGCATGACTTTCTATTACTTTCTTTTCCTTAATCAGTCCTGGCTTACACTACCCATAGTGTAATTAAGATCACTAATTTAATTTAAAATTGAAATAGATTTTTAAAAGTCAATTTGTGCTTTCAGCTCAGATCCTACACACACAGCAAGTCGGCTGAATGTGAGGTGGTAGCTTGGAACTGTGTGCACAAGATTTTTGCTACAGTCTCCAAGACTTCTGAGCTCCACAAACACCAAAAATCTGCTTAGCCACACTGCCCATTCACACTTGCTTGGTTTTGAGAGAATGGTGTTTGTTTCCATGGAGGTTGAGGGTTCGGGGGTATTTTTAGTTTTTGGTGAAGGGACCAAAATTGTAATAAGGCACAACTCAAAGAAGAATACAGTGATTTTTGAGCTTCAGGTTTCCTTCTTCTGATTTCAGAATATTCTAGTTACTATTTAGATAGTCTAATTTTGCCACAAGATCCATCTACATAGGTACATCAGAAATTTCCAGTTTTAGGGAAGTGAAAGAATGATTTCTAAAATAAGTGTCAAAAAACACAGGAGGAAAGACAGACATCACTTTGAAGTTATGCAAGTTATGTGCATTAACAGTAGAAATGACAAGCACAAGAAACAAACAAGTCACACACACCACAACAAAATGTAATTTCAGGTACTGGCTATGTCCTTCCCATTAGGAAGGTGTACATGGTCTAAAAAAGGGTGGTATAAGTGAGTCTAAGAAAGCATTTGCAGTTTTGTCTAAATCCAGCAGCCACCCTGATCACCCAAAAACCATCTGAGAAATAGTTGAGGAAATCAACCACCTGTCTTGCCATTATCACTGCTTCTTTTCTTAATCCAGTACCTTGAACACAGAAAAGTCTTCTTTATCGTTCAGATACAAATATTAGATGTTTTATTAAAAAAAAAATATTTGTAGCCAACATAATTTTTCAAATTTTCCAAACTTTCCAAACTTTTCTTTTTCAAGAAACTTTCTCTAAATAGTCTTCTCAAGAGGTCAAATTCTTGGCATGTGAACAAGATCTGGGTGTGAACAAGAAAAACACCTGATGTCAAAGACATTTCACTCTTCCACAGTGAGGAGGAGGAGGAAGAGGAAGCAGGACTTTGCCAAGGCCTGTTCATGCCCTGTGGCTGAGTCTGAGCTCAGGGCTGGGCACTGCCAGGTCTCACAGCTTTTATCTGTTTCTAGCATGGTCTGATCTCAGCAAACTTTCTCACTCCACTGGGTGCTCTTCCTGCCCTTTAATCCTTTCTCATGTGCTTACAATATATATATTTTCTTGTATGTTTTGTTGTTGCCTGCACAGTTTTCTTGCTTGCAAGTATTTGGACTCGGGCAGTGCTGTTCTCATGCAGCTTCACAAAAACAATGTATATTTTTAGCATTTATCTATTGTTTTCATTTTTCTCCTCTGGGAGGAGAAATGTGATGGACGGTGATGTTCACCATCCAGGTCGAAGAGGTGGCAACCTGTGTAGCCAATCTCTTGACCTTTGTACAAATGTATATAAGTAATGGAGTCAGATAATAAAGAGAAGAGAAGCTTTCCCTTGACCTGCTGCGTCTGCCTCGTTCCTCGTGTGCCCTGAGACTGCCACATTTTGTATGAGAAGAGGTGAGAGAATTGGAATTGTTCACCTGGAGAGGAGAAGCTTTGGGATGATCTCAGCGTGGCCTTGCAGGGCCTGGGGGAGCTGGAGGAAAGATGGAGAGAGACAATTGCCAAGGATTGGAGGGACAGGACACAAGGAATGGCTCCCAGTGCCAGAGGGCAGGGACAGATGGGATCTTGGGCAGGAATTGTTCCCTGGCAGGGTGGGCAGGCCCTGGCACAGGGTGCCCAGAGAAGCTGTGGCTGCCCCTGGATCCCTGGCAGTGTCCAAGGCCAGGTTGGACATTGGGGATTGGAGCAGCCTGGGACAGTGGAAGGTGTCCCTGCCCATGGCAGGGGTGGGATGGGATGATCTTTGAGGTCCCTTCCAACCCAAACCATTTTGGGATTTTATGATAATGTGATTCTTAAATATCAAATGTCATATCTTAGAAAAATGTCCTCCAGCTCCCCCTCATAACCTTTTGGGTCTCAGGGTGTTCACCCTGCACAATAAGCTTTGTTTCTCAGTGAGGAAAGAAGAAATCAAGGCATTACTTTGGGAATTACTTCATGATAATAAAATTGACTGGTTTGGCATCCAGCCATGTTTGAAATGTGCCAATAAGGGGGGAATTAGAGCAAAGTCTTCACACATGCCCAGCTCCAGAGTTCCAGTTCCTGGAGGCTCTGTGTGCCCAGAGTTATCAGTTCCCAAAGGAATTAGCTGTGGTCTGATGCAGTGAGTCTTCACTCTTCCATGAGGGTAGATAGTTCAGAGGATTTATGCATTTTCCAATAATAATCCTGCTTGAGACAGTGAAGTAGAGTCACACATCCATAAATTTACCTCACCACTTCAGCAGTAAGTTCTGATATCTGTCTCTTACATATGAGGAAGACTGGCAGTGGTTAATAAGACTTTAATTTCATGCAAGCCTCACGTGGAGATAGCTCAGAATAGCAGAAGATAC
Organism: Trochalopteron elliotii; assembly: GCA_024734555.1. Lineage (NCBI taxonomy): Eukaryota > Metazoa > Chordata > Aves > Passeriformes > Leiothrichidae > Trochalopteron > Trochalopteron elliotii. The sequence goes on from JANPWX010000046.1 coordinate 120,943, forward strand.
CAGAAATCATGTTTATTCCGTTGTATACACTTCATTTATTTTCCTCAGCATTAACTGCCCTCATCTTTTCTTCTTTCTCTCCTTCCAGTATATGCTGCCTTGAATCTCTTTTTCCAGATGGTTTCTATCACCCTTAACAGTAATACAAAAATTGCCCATGTGCTGTTTAAAGGTTCAGAACCAATTAGCTAAGACTTTGTTTTCATTTCACCAGCTCAAAATTTCTGTATATCAGATCACATTGTTCCAGCTGTGATCTTAATGAGCTAGAATTTCTCATTTTGGGGGCCCCTAAATTCTATTTATAGAGTTTTTTCCAACAATGAATTCATCTGTTCAGAAAACAAGGTCGGACTGTGCTCAAAAATAACTTATAATGAGCCACGTCAGCAAATACCAGATAAAGGTAGTGCTGAAAGAGGGAAATGAATACTTCAAGCTCATTTATGATTTATGAGTTCAGGGTTGAAATGGAAGTGGCACGTAATAATGAACAGTGGAAATACCTCTTGTTTGGAAAGTGCAGATGAATAGAACTTTGGGCTTGAATAGGTTATTAATAGGTTATTGATCCAACCTATTTCTGCTCCAAAAAAAAAAAAAAAAAGAGACCAAAGTTCAAAATCTGGTCAGCAACAAACAAAAATGTACTCCATCAGCTGATAGCCTAAATAGAGATCAGCCATATGCACAGCCATAAAAATAGAGACCCTTGAGCACCAGCCATGGGTATCTGACCCCTAAACCCACACTGCACGTGCAAGTACAATGTGCACATCCAGGGACTCCCTCACTTACTCCTCCCAAGTTTTACAAGGAGAGGTCAATTGACTCTAGACAAACTCTCAGGATGTTGTGGTAGTGGAAATTTATGTGACCTCAAGGGAGAGCACAACACTGCATTTCCTACTCCAGACCAAGGAATCAAAAATTCAGTGATTTTTTTAGAGGTGGCCATTTGGTTTCCTTCTGCTTTCCCAGTAGAATTGTCCCATTGACTAGTGCCTCACGAGGTCTGACTTCTGTGCAATGCTTACATCACTGGCATGTTTGATTTTAATTCAGCACCACCCTGGGAACCAGAGCCAGCCTTTGCTGTGTTCCTAAGGAACACGTTAGAAATACAGTCATGCCTCTCAGTTCATGGCAAAGTTCTTAGAGCAGCTAAAATGTCATCAAGTCGAGAAAACCTCCTTAGACAAAAATAAAAGTTTCAATGGATACATATTCATACCTCTCCTTTTTCCTCACAGAGCATAAAAATCCTATTTTCATCACAAAAATGTATTTAAAGCAGGAAGATCATGGTGCTCGTGGCTGCCCAGGATCCCAGCTTGCCTCCAGATCTTGTTCTTCCTCTGTAGATCAAGTGATGTGTTTAGCCACACTTACACAAAAAAATAATATATATACAGCTGCAGCCATCAGGTGATCTGGTGAATAGCACAACGTGTTCAAATTTGTTTAGTAATTTTGTTATATTTTAACTAGATATGTAGGCTTCTGCTGCAATTTGCAGTTTTCACAAAACATAATTGCAAAATACAGCTCGAGGAGAGTTGCTTGATTACAGCTGTTATTTGCTGGGCACCACGTGGGTATTTTGCAATAAGAACATAAAGTAAGAGCAGGTTCACCTGTTGCTACATTTCCTGGGTTACATTCTTCCTCTTGCTGCAATTAACATCAGAACTTTACAATTCCTAACCTCTTCAGAAATGTGTAAAAAAGCAGTAGAAAATTCTTACACTAAGCTGGAAAGGCGATCACTTACATCCATAACTGGAAAGTTTTTGAACTCTCTCAGCAACAGAAGTTTCGTGGGAGATTGTTTTCATCAGCAGGATGAATAAAAGATGAGTTGGCAGGTGAATCAAGTAGAAATATTTATTACTAGCATGCACTGAGAATGACACTAGAATGCCTCTAAAAGCCTGACTGGGGGAAAAAAAATAAATGAAAAAGCCACTTAAAAATTAACTGTCACTCCAGAAAAGGAAATGAAGATAACCAGATAAGCAAGCACACCATGTAGTTAAAAAACCACACAAAAATTGAAGTCAAAACAAAATTGAAGCCAAAATGAAATTGAAATTGAAGCCCCTTTTCCTTTACATCACATGGTCATAAAAGGGTCATAAATGTCCCATTGTTTCTGTAGGTTTTACAGAGGTTTCAGGGTTTTCACCACAGAAACTCAGACTATTGGCCAGTGCCATCTGCACTACTGCAGCCAAAGATTTTAGAAACACAGGGCTAACCACAAAGTCATAATAAAAATAAACAAATCCCTTTTTCAGCAGCATTAGGGGTTTACTACTATTGCCATAGTTTCATTATTACACTAATTATCTCTGGTGCATAAACTGAGCTCTGCAAGTGAGGAGAAGGTTCTGTGTGCCTGCCTTGGGAATTCACAGGGGATTTCAAGGCAGAGAAAGCCCCTGGCAAAGAGCAGGTTCCTGAACGTGTGGCACATCAGAATTAGGGCTGGATGCACTGATTGTATTTGGTTTACATATGCTTCCAAACAGCTAGAAGTAACTATTCAAGGGGCTTTTTTTAAAATACGATGATGCAACATGAGCCCCAACCCTGGAAGATTTTAATCATGACCTATTATTTCCTCTGAAAATCTGGCCAAATGACTGGATTTCACTTCTAATAGAGTGAGAGCACAGAAAAGATCTGGTTAGCAAAGACTCCACGTGGGTTTGAGATCAGAACCCAACCCAACGCCATGTGTGGAGCAAGTCCCTGGAGGACCAGCTCCAAAGTTCACAACTTTGCCTTGCTCCACCACTGCCCAGCATCTTAATCCTTTAGTTGAGTTCCACTTATTGTTTGGTTATTTTATTTTCAAGGTAAGTGGTTAGAAACAGACTCAAACAAATCCCAGGCTGAAGTTTGGGATTACACAAAAGGTAAAGCTGGTCTTAGATGCATTACTTTCATCAAATAGCAACGAGGACAAAGTTACTCCTCTCTTCAGATGGGTATTATTTGCTGTGTTAATTCTGCATTGCTGTGACAGCAGCAAACAGTGAGAGAAGCTTTTCTATGGAATTGTGGATTATTCACGTGTGCACCTGGCTGAAACTACATCTGGTCACACTCCAGATTTCCCTCACCCTCCTGTGAGGAAGAAAGTCACATCCCCCTTCTCATATTGCTCTAAAATTACAATGTTCCCCCTTTTTCTTGATGTAGTTGCTTGGAACAATGATTAGAATATGAAATATCATGGAGTAACAGCAATAAGAGGGGAGAGGCATGTGGGAAATGCCACAGCAAGAATGCACAGAAAATGCAAGTTTCAATAAGTTGCACCTGCATAAGTGCAGGCAACTATGTCCAGCAAAAAAGAACTGGAGGTAAAAGGAAAGGGTAGAGGGTGGGGAGACCCTCATTTTACTCAAGAATGCCAGCTGACAACGAGGCTGGAGCAAGACATCTCTGTGAACACCCAGACTAACAGTGCATCCCCATTGCTCCAGGAGCAAACCCCACACTAGAAGTTTGTCCAAATGGAAACGTTTTAACCTAAGCCACAGACCTGGGGCAGCCTTGGCACTGCAGCTGGAAGAGGCACTGGGGTTATGGCCGAGCAAAGATCTCCCCAGCTCTGGAAGCATCTTTTCCTCTTGTGCAACTGCAGCCTCTCTGGGAAGCTCAGGCAGGTGTGTCCTGGCTTCACCTGCATGTTCCTGTACCTCACAGTGCCAGGACAGGGAGACTGTTCCACAAAGCTTAACCCTTTTGAGTACTTGGGCCAGTCAAACTTGGTCTTGAAAAGGAATTAAAGTTAATCAAATTCTTACTCAGATTACCCCGTTTGTAAGTTTGAATTACTAATAAATCACATAGAATTTTTAAGATATGTGTGGGCGGTTGGTGTTTTTTTTCCCTCTATTTTCAAGAGCATCTGAAATTTATGTTATGGAAAGTAAGAGCGAGGAGAGACTGGTCACAGCACAGCAATCCTTTTGCAAAACTCAGGTGACATCGTCTGGCCAAGCCCGGCTCTGCAGGCACCAAAGCAAGGATTATCCAGGAATGCACTGAAATGGGAATTCTGCTTGTTAAGAAAATCAACACAGGACTGTGGAGCGTGAAGCTGTGCTGTAAGAGCCACCTCAAACCAGCCAAGTCCATTTCAGAGGGGACAAACCAAAGCAACTGAATACAAATAGAAAGGGGCATGCCCAAGGCTCCACCCGGGGAGCTCAGAACCCCCTGCCCTGGTGATGCCTTACATTTCACCTTTCATGTATTTCAGATTCTGTGCTGCCCAGGAGTGCAGTTCTGAGCTCACAGTCAGTGTCACTCAGCTCTGCACAGAGCAGGGAGACAAAAAAAATCCTTTTCCTGCTGCACACCAAGGACAACTTTCAGGCCCAAAAACACAAACAAGGGTGGGCTGGAGGGAGGAACAAGAAGGATGGGACCTCACAGCCTGAAACTGTAATTGGACAATTAAACCCCAATATGCAAATGGACCAAAACATAAAAATGTAAGACCTTGTGACCAATCAGCTATTTTGTGACCATTTTTAGTCCACCTTGGGTGTAGCCCTGGCCAGGCTCTTGTCCTGCCCAAGGTGTATCCTAAAGGCCTTTCAATAAATATCTACTTTATTCTCCAGCTCTGTCTGTTCCAGGTCAGCCTTCCCAAAGCATTACTGGCAGCAGGCTGCTGGCTCCCAAAGCACTGCAGTCACCTACAGGTGGGAAGAACTTCTTCCACAGGGAGAACCTCTGGGCTGGTTTGGGAGAAGTACAAAGCCAAAGTCTCAACTAACCTACCTGCCCTAGAACAAGTCCCTATAGGATTGACTCCAAAATTTCAGCAGGGAGGCATGGGAAGTGTGCTTTATGATCCACTCATCTGCTGCCCATATAATTTTAAACATTGCCTGCTGACCACAGTTTCCCCTTCTGCACTGTTTAATTAAAAAAACCCAACCCATCAAGCCATTCAGTTTTTTCTCTTTAAGAAAAGTGCCAGGTAAATTCCCTTAATCCAAATGAAAACCATAATTATTCTTCCCTGCCCCAACTGCTGGCTCCCAGTCACCTATATCCTTGAGGATGTTAAAGAGTTTCAGTCCCTGAGACCCAGCTCCAGCAGAGGTGCCCTGTGTGCCCTGTGGTGCTGGCACAGCCAGGCTGTGATGTCCCTGAGCCACAGCACAGAAATGATCTCACCCAGCTACAAGGGCAGAGATCCAACAGGAGCAGTGTGAGCCAGTTCTTCAGGATAAACCCAAGGATCTGGTAAAATGGCAAGTGTTCTGCTGGACAGTAACAATTTCAAGGTCAATGCCCCCACCACAGATACAAGGAAAGAAAATATTTTTTTCATGTCACAGCACACTTTGTAACCCCAAAAGAAAACTCACATCTTGGATTTTTTCCCTTCTACTTTCTCTGGAAGTACTCAGCCTGTGGCAGTACAGAGCACACAGCAGCAGTGTGACAAACTGATACCTGACAAAACCCCCAGGTGTGCACAGCTCTGCCACAGGTTTTCATTACAACTACAGCTCTGAACAGAGAAACTCTGTTCAACTTAACACCAAAAAACTCCTCCTCAATTTTAGACAAGTATCTTCTTCTGGTAGAAATCAGTCCCAAAGAATATTCTTTTTATCTCTCCAAAAACAGATAAATACTTGGAATTAATGGGAATAAAGTTAAGCCTCAAAGACTAAGTACATGAACATTTGCCTTGCTACCAGTCTATTGCAATTTAAGGACTTATTGTTTCTGTAGGTGTTGTGTGTGTGTGGGGGGTTGCATTATTTTAAGACAATTACAACATTTTGAATGTTACAATGATGCTTTAACTGCTGATGAACACATACATATCAAATTTAAATTAACTTTCTGTAAGTGTCAAATTAACCAAAGCCCACTTTGTATATTTTGTCCAATGAACTCATGTCCCCTGTGCTACCTGGTTAATTTAATGGAACCTCAATAGTGTCAAGATGTATTTACTTTCATTCTTTAAGAGTTGTTTTTGTTGTGGAAAACCCCCAGAGCTACAAACAACTCAGCAAACTCAAGCTGATCACTTCTAACCCAGTTTGGACATTTGTGCTCTCTGACCTGGAACCTGGCATATTTCCCTAGGAGCTACATTCCAGTGCAGCAACCAAAACATTGCCATGTAAACATCCATTTAATAAAGATTAGTTTTAGGTGTATTTTTACTTACAAAAACAGTGATCCATCCTCACCAACTACAAAAAAAGTTACAAAAAACCCCCCCAAAAGACCCTCTCCCAACTTCAATTACATTTTGGAGGTCTGAATACTTAATAATAAATAATAATTTAGGAGTTCTGAAGAAAAAAAGTGACAAAGTTGTATTTGAGCTTAAGGTGTAAGTTTTAGGGAAGAAAATAATATTTTTTTCTAGTATTTACATCCATGCTTAACCTCAGATGTTTTATTTCAGTCATAATGCCCATCATTTTAAGACACAGAATTTGTGTGACTCCTATGGACTATTAGTTCTCTTACTGCTGCAGAAATGAAGAGCACAAAAGGCAAGCAGAACTATCTAAGCTAAACCAGACCGCCTGCAAAGATGTTTATTCCAACAGACATTCAACAGTGCAGGAGTTGCATCTAAATGTTCTCATAAATCTTCACATCATCGACCTTGCAAGAGCAGGTTAATGCAGTAAGCTTGCTCACATAAAAATTTTTGACTCTCCAAGTCATAAAATACTATTCTTATTAGTGCCAGTTAGCTCTGATTGCACTAATTAATGGAGCAATTAAGAAATGAAAATACCTATGACCAAGTTAAAATGGTTCACTATAAGCATATGGTGTACACATTACTGAGAATTTAGAGTGACTGAAATCTGGAACTTTATTAAAATACATTGGATAGAAGACACAATCAAATTGCTGTCAATTCAGGTAATTTCAGGGTGCAGGAAGCTGTTGAACTCATGCAACTTACCATGGTTGTAGTAGGTGCATTCTGTGTGTACACTGCCACAGCTCAGAACAACCTTTAATTTCTGCAGTGACTTTAAAACGTGATCCTTTCCTGAGTAAATATGCACGCCTAATACTGCAGAGAATTGAGACTGAGAGGAATTGTAAGGAATTGCAACATTTCAGCACTTTATTCTGTTTCAGCAGGCTCTTCAGAGCTGAAGATCCCTCAGGCTTGTTGAGATAACCCCCCTCATTTTGATCAGGTACAGTTCTTTAACTGTCAGAGATCATGAAAGGAGGGGGACAGTATTATCACCTTGTTCTTACGTGAGCATGGAAGCAGAAATGGATCTCAGTGCTCATGTGGCTCCAGCTGCTCAGCTCTTTGATGGCATGAATGGCACAGCCTGTGTGGGGTGTGTCACCTCCAGCTGGCTGCTCCTGTCCTGTGTGACAGCTACAGCCTCTGTGGTGAGGATCCACAGCTCTGCCATCTCACAGCCCTGGGGTATAAACTGAGAAAACAAAACTCAATGCTCTGATAAGGATGCAGAATAACACCTTGCTTACCTGAAGGTTGTCTTAGCCAAGTGCTTGACATCTCAGAGAACCAGCTTTGGATTTCCAGAGTTCTCACACACTTCTATGTGTGTGGACTTTTCACCCTGGGGCTTTCTCATCCTGCTTACTCCTAGTTCACACTCATTTTATGGAGGGGGAGGAGTTTCTGGGAAATTCCTGCCTTTCCCTGTGTGCTTGCCCCGGGCAGTGGAGGAGTCACCACCCCGGAGACATTTAAAGACACGTGGACATGGTGCTCAGGGATGTGGTTTAGTGGTGGCCTTGGCAGTGCTGGGTTAACAGCTCAATTCAGTCTTGGAGATCTTTTCCAACCTAAATGATTCTAAGTATGGATGGACTGCCTTCACTGACAGCAACAAATTCCAGGGAATATGCAGTTGAATCCATGATTTGTATTTAAAAAATCAACCAACCAAACCAAACTTTTTACTAGTTCAACATTATTCTTTTTCACCACAGATGATTACAGTGCTGCATGTCAAAACTGAGCAAACCTACCAAGAAATGGGAAATAACTTTTCTGATTTTCAGACACCTTCCCCAAAACAATCACTACCAATCTGCAGGTGTAGTTCCAACCTACAGACAACAATGTCTCCAGGAGTTACACTCCATGAAAAAGTGCCACAGAGACTCTTTCAAGAGATGACCTGGATTCCAGCACTGGCTGGTGAAAGGAACAGAACTTTGTGTTTATTTTATGACTAGACACTTGCTGCTTTGCTACACTACTCTTGCAGCAGCAATTTGGCTCTACATTAAATGTTTTCTAGACGATCTTCATAAGACAAGTCTCAGTTCACACCCCTTTGATAATGGTTTAGCACCTTTGTGCCTCTGGCTACACTGCCAAATAATTTCTCTATTAAGACATAGTTGAGAAATGCTTTTTCACTAATTTATGGCTAAATTTCAAGCAGTGAAGCCTGTAACTGATCCCACAAGAGGATTTGTAAGAGTCAACAGAGCCCAGTGAAGCCAGAAGGGTCCAGGGATGCTGCTGAGGAGCTCTCCCCTCCTGAGGTTAACACAGGCCTGACCAGCCCTGCCTGTCTTTCCTGGCACAGGAAATCTCAGTCCCCACAGCACAGCCTGAAGGATGAGAGCAGGGCACCCTCTAAAGCCAGCTGGGCCCCAGCAGCAAGAATTTCAGCAAGCTCTGCAGCATCTGGCACAAACCCAAAGTCTGCCTGCAGCCCTTATCACCCAGAGCTCAGGGGCAGATTTCCTGAGGTAAATCCAGGTTTGTTGCTCAAGGGGAACAGACCTACTCATTGAATCTGCCTTCAGGCTGAATGGCTGGATGTATTCCAAAATGTACTAGACAAAAAATAAAACACCAAAAAAAACCCAACCCAAACCCAAAAAAAGCAAACAAAAAACCACAAACAAACAAAAATCACCATATATACAAACAGTAAATTTAGAAAAAAATTTAGGGATGCATTTAGTGATTGCAATTGTAGCACTGAATTAGTCAATCCTGAATAGTGAAAAGCATGAATATTTTTTTCAACAGTTTGGCTTCCTTCTCCTTCTAATTCCATCTTCTAAACAGATTATTAAATGCCTGACAAAAGCACTAAGAAATTTTATGCGTAAGGGAAAGTACACAAAGAGCCCCAGATCCACAAATGTTACCAGTTGAAGCCCCAAGACCTTGTCTACTTAAAATCTTGAGAAAAAAGTAACTTTTTCATCTACTAAACTGTAGAGGGATAATGCTTTTAACTGAATTTAAGAGAAAAACCAATATTTTTATTTGCTCTGCTTCACCCACACAAGTTCTTACTAGGCAGCAAGAACAGTAAACAGGTCTATATTCCCAATGTGCACATCCTTGTGGGAAACAGCTCCTGTGGAGTGTAAACAAGGAACAGGCACCACAGAACACCGTATGTAAAAGGTAATTTGCAAGCTTAGATGGCACTCTGGAAAGCTCAGTATAAAAAAAAACATTGTAAAATACACTTTTGTGTATGTTCAGAGACTGAAACATACATTCATTAGGGAAAATAACTCTGTACCTATAAGGAAAAGCAAGAATGAAAGACTAAACCTATTTTGGAGAAGTATCAGTACTGTCATTTCTTCTAAGTTAAATCTGGAGAGAAAGGTGCTCTCTTTTGCTGTATTCACTTTTAGGTGAATTTCTGAATTTCTAGATCTGACCAACAATTTAAATTACAGTTGGTGGATCTGATGCACAACACTTCATAGATCAATACTTAATAAAGGGTACATTGTTTAAGCAAAACACTCAAAAATGCTTTAGTCTAGTACTGTTAAATCTTGAACAGGGAATTGTGAAGACCTTCACATATTTGAACGTCACACAAGTCCACACAGAGTTAAGAGAATGTGACTTCCCACTTTCTTGTGCAGAAAAGAACTGTACAAGAAGACACAATTTTTCCCTTGCTTAAGGAAGAGAGTCAGGAAAGACATCTGACAATCCCAGGGCTCTTCAGCCAGCCTTTTTTCATGTTGTTTTATAAATACGGGGCAGTTTGTTAAAATATCTGACACACCCAAAAAAGGTTTGGTAGTTAATTTATTTAATTCAGTTACAGTGCTTCAACAGGATGCTACCTGTTCTCCACTAGAACAGAGCCTGACACTCCATGCAGCTACAGCTATTATCCATCTCTATTAAATTGTACCAGTCTCAGTGAAATTTGCCTCATTTGTTCATTGGAAAGTTTTACCGGAGGTTCTCATGGAATCAAAACTGGTCCACGACTTTTAGTTCAGTCACATTTCAGTGAGGTTTTATGAAAACTTTTTTCTTCAGTGTATACAAACCTGGAAACCCAGGGAAATTTCACCTTTTAGAAAGTTATTTTCAAAGCCAGTAAGTAACAAAAAGATTTAGGAACTTGCAGACACTGGTAGCAGCTGGAATTACCAGAGAGCGAGAGGAAAGGTTCAGTATCCAAGTTCCCTAGTGGTATTGAACTGCAGCAGTGCAAGGCTCTACTCGTGGTTCCTGTAGTAATCTTCAATGGTCTGGGAGTTGAAGTAGACCACGGTGACGGTGATGTCGTCCCTGTACATCCTGGCCAGGTCCTCGGGCAGGGTCAGCATGGCCGCCAGCTTCTCGGGGTCCACCTCGCCGTACTCGTTGCTGCCGATGGCGTGCCGGATCAGGTGGGTGCCAATGTTCTGGTCCAGGGAGGCCAGCCCTTTGCTCTTCCTCTGCAGCAACAGGTTGTGCATGTAACCCAGATTGATTGGTTTCTTAAAAGTCAGCGGTGATTTCTGCATGTTGAGCTCTGCAAGGTGTCCAGCGACAAGTTTTACAACCTTCTCATTACTCAGCATCTCCCACAGCCCATCCGAAGCAATGACAAGAAACTTATCCTTGCTTCTTAACTTGTGGTATGTGACCTCAGGCTCTGCAGTTAAATAAGGGGGGGTATGGTAGTTTGGAGGAACGTACTGATAGATGTTTAGAGCCTCAACATCACAGGTGTTTTCGAGAATGCTGTGTTGCAATTCTTTACTCCATTTTAATTGCACATCTCCAAAAGCTCTGGAGGGCATGAGGATCCCCAGTAATCTGTCATTCACAAATAAGGTTTTCTCCTCAGACCTAGGATGTTCTCTCTTCAATCTTCTAATTTCAAATTCATCATAGGCATTGTGGTCTCGGGTTAGAGGGAGAGTAGACCATGTTCCATCTTCTTCACAGACCCCTAAAACTGCTCTGCAATCACCAGTGTTTGCCACGTGTAGGTGAACACCGTCAATGTGAGCCACGCAGGCTGTCGCACCAGAGAAAGCTACCTGCAGGGCAATATTTCTCAACAACTCATTTTCCTGCGGAGCCTGAACCTCCAGCGATATGTCTGAGTCCAACCTTTTGAACGCACAAATCATGGCTTCCTCCAAACTAAACCCCGGCTCAGCGTCCAGGTCCAGCAAGTGCTGCCAGTAAACCCGGAGGTTCTCAAAGTACCGCGAGGAGATCTCCTGGTACTCCACGTCGTTGGGATGCCTGTGCCACTGCAGGATGGGCCGCACGGGCTTCATGGCCTCCACGGCCAGCTCGATCTCCTCCAGGCTCTGGCGGGGCAGCAGGGACACGGCGATGTAGTGCAGCAGCCTCTCGCTCACGGCCTGGGCGCAGGCGGCGCCGGCGTGCCCGTCGAACACCCCGAACATCATCCCCGCCGTCTGCAGGCACGTGGCCGCGCTCCGCCGGTCCTCCATGGGGCTGTTGGAGGCCAGCTGGTTGCTTTCAAACCTCAGCACGGAACTGGTGTTCTTGCCGTGCAAATCCAGCGTTCTGTGGGAGAGTTCGCCCGCTCTGAGCATGTCGTTGATTTGTGCCGGAGACAGCTGGAAGGACAAGTGCTCTTCTTCGGTGGAAGTGTGTCGGAACGCTTTGGGAAAGGAGAAAGTTCTGCCTAAGCTGCAGCTCCCAGCAGGGTGGGGACACGTTTTGGAGAAAACGAGCTTCCATTTGTTCTTGTTTCTATTTGGGATATGGATGGAGTACCAACGTCCTTTCCCTTGTAAAATAATGCTGCTTCTGGCTGAGCTCAAAATCCAGGATGATACAGTTCTTGACATCATAAGTCACTCCAAAAATGGAGCACCTTCCTTCAGTAACACGGAATGTCCTTGCAGGTCTGGAATATAAATGCAGAAAAGGGGAAAAAATTAGAAAGTTTGTACGAAGCTTTCCATAGAGAAGTACAAAAGCATATCTAGAGCTCTCAGAAATATTCAGAACTTCTTTCCAAAAGAGATTGCTATAGATAAAGGCATCTTAACAGTGATACAATTTCCATCACTTAATTATCACCAAGGATACGACTGCTCCTTTTAACTCATCAGAAAAGATAATTCTGACTTTCCAGACAGGGATTTTTCCTCATTGTGGCAAGAAGAAATGGCAACATTACAAGAAATGTTATTGGAAACTGCACAACGAAAAGCCTCGTCTAACATGACACAGAACAAACAGAGCTTGAAAACTGGGACTTAAGTGACAATTATTGCCCAACTCCCAAAAAAGTCTGCTAGAGTACAACTCTATTAATAGACTCAGAATTTCAAATCCAAGCGAAGATAAGCACTTAAACCCTGTGGAAAGACTGAGAGATGTGGTCAGTTAATGATTTATGTGAACTACCATGATCCTCACAGCTAGAACAAGCCAGTCTACCTTTCCAATTCTGTTACAGCTTATAAGCTCAGCTGTTCTTTTTTTTACCTTCAAGGTCTTAACCAGCCCTCAGGCAGGCAGGATCTTTTACACAGCTGAAGGCAAATTCTACTGCTGGTTAATCCATGCTTTTTTCACAGCACTGTGCACTCCAGTGCAGTGAAAGCTATAACACATTGACAACTTTTACAGGTTCACAACTTGGCTTGTTCGTTTGGAGAGCAATTAGAATGAGCTGCAGGGAAGATCTCTGCTGCCAACAGCACTGAAACCTCGGGCACTTCAGCAGCTGAAGCTCTTCAGTTGCCATGGGGGAGGTCCTCCCATTGTCTCTTGCTTTCCATAAAGTATTCCAGCTGTGGGATAGTGCTAAGTACAACCAGATGTTCACTCTCAACAGAACTGTGCCCCATGGATTTAAAAAACTCCTGGTATGGCAGCCACTGAGAAGAGAGTTCTCTGTGAACTTTCAAACACTTTGAGGTGGTCTGTGACACCACTTGCTCAGGCCAAAGACACTACATGCTGCTACAACACCAGTTTTTTAGCAGGGCACTTCATAAGAAATAACAAGAAACCAGCCAGATCAGATGAGTGGAAACTTTTCCAAGAAATCAGCAGGAAGTAAAAGTCACCTTGAGCTATTCTAAACAGAAGGCCTACTGATACAACTCAAGAACTGCTGAAATCCTGTTTGGAACCCAAAGCAACGTGTCACAAAACATTTCTGATGTGTGCTACTCATATTTAATACAGAAAAGAACAGACAAGCATTCCAACAGACCCCACCACTGTGATTCTGGGGACCTGGTGAGAACAGGCAAAGACACAGCATAATTCCACTGCTAATGTCAGGAGAGCAGATGGAAAAGGCAGTGCCAGTTCACTGTCCAAGGCCTGCCTGCTGTCTCCTGGGACACTGCATCTCCCAACACACACAATGCCTTTTGTTGTCCTACAGAAGGAACGAAACCAGAATAATAGGAAGACAGCTGACACTACCAATTCCAGCAACAGTTAAACCCAAAAAGCACCTACAGCACAAGACAAGCCAAGGTTTGCCAACCTTTTTCAGTCCATTCCAGTACTGTTTTCTCTCCTTCCTCTTCCTGCCCCTCTCAGCCACACGAGATTGAAACAAGGATGACTTTCACATACTTGCTCAAAAAGCCGATTGAAACAGTGTTTTAAAGAAACCTCCCCCGTTCACACCGGCCCGCTGACAGTGCGAGGCGGAACGGTTTTTCCCCCCCCAGCAGAGTCGCTAACGGCGGTCAGCCCAGCGCTTGCTTAAGGTCGGGTAGCACCGACGAGCCCTGAGCCGCCGTGAGCCAGCCCTGCTCACTGCGCTCCCATTCTCGGGGTCCTCCGCAGCCGCAGTGTGCAGACGCTGCTGCCCAGGACGCCCCCGGTAGCGGTGCTAATTAAAGCTAAAGACCATTATGTAAGAGCCAATTATTACATAAACTCTCTCCCGCTCCAGCGCCGGCTCTGCCTCCCCGGGGACGCGGTGTCCCAGCGAGGCCCGGGCTGAGCCCGGCCAGCCCCGGCACAGCCCGCATCTGGCCGGACCGCACAGCGCAGCAGCGCCCGCTCTTCCCAATGAAATAACAGACACCCGGCACATTTGGATTTGCAGCCCCCCTGAGATCCCCACAACCCCACATTTCCTTCACTCACCCTCCTGACACAGCCCACACCCACACACATCCGGCACACGCCGATCCCTGCCCCGCCATCTCCGCACTGCCCCAGCCCCACACACCGACACACAGACCCCCTTCTGCTCCCCAGAACCTGTGCCCCCCACGGCCCTGCTCCGCACACACTCCTCTGCTCCCACACCGCACCCTGCACACACCCCCACCTGCCCCGCACACTCACCCCTTACCCCACGCACACATCCTGCCCCGCACACACCCCC
>JANPWX010000046.1:135978-157245 GCA_024734555.1 Trochalopteron elliotii
GGCCTTGGCGGGGCCGGCCGGGGTGAGGGGCCCCGCGCCCGCCGCCCCTGAGGCGCTGAGGGAGCGCCGGGCCCGGCCCTGAGCGGCAAAGTAACGTGAGCAAAAAGGAAGCGAGTGACACGGGTTAGGAAGAAAAAGCACCAGCAGGGGTTTCTTCCTCATTAATAACGTTCAAACCCACGCTGTTTCCTTTCGGCTTTTCGTTTGTTTGTTTGTTTGTTTTTTCCAGTACGATTCCCGCACTCTTCAGCGCTGAGGACACCGGCTGATGAGGCTCAAAATCGCAAAGCTCTTCCGTAATTAACTCGCCATATAAATTATGGAGAACAAAAGGGCTCGTTTGCTGACTCCCCGGTTTTTTGGTTTCATATGACTGCTTGTCTCGGTTAACATTTCCACTGAGCGGTTCTAAGCCCGGGAACGAGGGGAAGGAATGAGCCCAAAGTGCATGGTGGTTAATCAGTAGTTACTGCTGTTAACGCCGTGGTTACTAAGTAGCCCCTGCTTTAAAACTTCCAAGAATCTTTTTTTTTTTTTTTGCAAAAACAGGCTCACAAGTCACAAGAGGCTTTGATATTATCAGTGCATTTTTTAATTCGCCTGGCTTGTACTGAAGGATTTTTAGTTGAATAATGTGGTGCAAGTATCCTAGATGAGATAAGCGTGTTCCCAAGTCATCTCATGTGGAAAGATGCCGATTATCTTCAGTGACTCTGAGCTTTCACTTGTTTCTTGTTTTTATTAAAACAATGAAACGTAGTTTCATGTTGCATGGAAAAGCATACAAAAAACCAAAAATCTTAACAAAAACTTTGATAACAATATTTCAGCATACGCAAAAAGCCACCTCAGGTTTGACGTAATTGTTTTATCTGCCTGACAAATCTGAACTGAAAGAGGACACCCTCAGCAGCCCTTAGCTGCATCTCTCTGCTCTGCCCAGTGCTCAGATACACCAACAACAGCTTTGGGATCTCCCCGGGGAATGGGGAATCGGAATGGGGAATGGGAATGGGGAATGGTCCCAGCCCCGAGGCTGCTGGAGCTCCAGGGGCCTTTGGACAGCTCTGCCAGGGATGCACGGGGGGATTGTTGGGGTGTCTGGGCAGGGACAGGAGCTGGACCCGATCACCCTTGTTGGTCCCTTCCAACTCAGGATATTCCATAATTCAATGATTCTTCCTTCTGCCCTACCAATTTTCAGCTTTTGTACCATTTACAAAACTGATGAAGTCTCACACAGCAGCCTGAAAATGAACCTGACTGCTCTGAGTTTCCTGTGCTCCCACCATAGTTAAATGCTTCTCTTCATCTGAAGGCTGTAACCCATTGCTCATGCAGTAATTTCATAAATTCATATGTGTAAACTGAAGTGACTTAGGAACCATGTAAATGAAAGTGAAACAATTAACAGTCAGTCCTGCAGGAGATGTTCTTTTCACTCCACGTTTTCTAAACACAAGAAGGAATACCATACTGAAGATACTTGACAGAGCTGAATATCAAGGTGAATTGAGATTTAGATTCTACTTTGGACTGTTTGACTATGCTGATGAACTAAAGTGGTACATAATTAAAGGGAAAAATAGAAATGTTACTCTCTGATACGATCCGAGGAAAGAAATGGTGTTGCTCAGGCTTGCAGTGTTTTTGCCTTTAGGAATATCGAATAAAATGGCAAATTTCAGTAGCAACAGTGCTTGGTTGCCATAGTGCTGTATGTTCTTAATTTGCATTGAAAAAATTAGAGCTCATATTTCTTTAAATACAACTCAGATTTAGTTTTGAATTTGCTGATTATAGGTGAGCCAAGTTTAGTCCTGTGCCAGAAGAAAATCCTTACCTGTATTTATAAGAAAATTAGTCTAATTCCAGGTATTGTATTAAGGTGCAGCTATAGGCTAAAATACAGCAGATCCTATATTTAGATTTTTATCAAGGAACAATCTTATCTGCTGACTTTTACAGTCAACAGCTCTGGTTTTCTGTGGAAATACATTCTTGGACTCATTTCTGTGTTCTTGTTTAGGCCTGACTGCACTATTTGGGGTTTCCTTCTTTCTCATGGAACATAAGTTTTTCCCCTGCTTGGTCTGGACAACTGGCTGTGGCTACTTTGGTGCAATTCAAACATCTTCTGCTTCCAGAGGCTGCAAACAGCTGCCCTTCATCCCTACTGCCTTCACAGCAGGTGCCAGCATGGATTACTTTCCATGACCTCATTGATCTTAATGAAAAGTCTGGGGCTCCTGATGCTTTGTAAACATTTCTTGTTATGGGTACACACAAAGATCAGAAACACCAAACAAGGCAGATATTCCTAAGAGAGCAAGTTAAAATTTGGACTAATATTTCTAATAAATAGCTAATCCTTTTGTCAAAAAGCTGACCAGCAGCAAAAGGTTTGAATCCAAAGAAAAGTAGTAAACTACTTCTAAAAGTAGTTTTCTAGTTTTCAGAAGTTTTTCTGCAATAAAGAGACTCAGCCTAGTGGTACAGATTAGAAAACAGCAAGACATCCAAACCCTTTGGAAACTTGTAAAGGAAGTGGGTCCTTTGAATGAACTGTCTCTCTGGCCCATCTCAGTGAATGCAGACTGAGTTTTGTGCTTTTTGCACAAAAAGCTCTACAGTCTAATAAGCAGCTTTTGGAAAGAAAACAGCACCAGCCCCCAAAACACCTTCCTGCTGAGCACCTTTGAGAATGTCCTGTTTACTGGCTGTATCTTGCCCTGTGAATAAGGACAGACATTTCATCTGCTGTATATGACATTTTGGATTTTCACAAAAGGAAAATTGGCACTGCAGATGGGGAAATCTCTTACTATAAACAAACAAAACTCACAGACAAATGGAGAAATGAAGGAGACTCTAGGTCTGTTGGAGCAACTGTGTTTTCTAGTTTGGTTGCAGCTGTTCCAGTCTAACCTTCGTAAGTAATCTAAACCAAACCCTCAAATGCTAGGAAAGAAGGCAAGCTGCAAGAAACATCGATAAACAGAGGTAAATACCATGAACAATTGTAGGAAAGGTGCCATTCCAGCTCCCCAGCTTCATTTAGCCTCTCCTGTTGCAGCAGTGGCTCAGCAGTGTCTGGAGTTGCAGGGGTTAATCTGAAGACCCAGTTTCAGTCAAAGTAATTGCACTGGTGCAAAGGTCTTTCCAGTTGCTATAATGGGATCTGAATGCCACATGGATTATTTTTATTGGATGTTGCTTAAAAATTGGTTTAAGTTAAACAAACAAATGTTCATTAAGGTTCTGTGCCACCGTAAAAGTAAATTTACATTTCTTGGGGTCAAGTCCAGGAAAGTCTTGTGGCTTGGGAGGAAGTGCTCACGTGTGAAAAAAAGTGATTATATTCCTTTCCTCTCTCCCCTCCTTCCACCTTCTCCTCCAACAGACAAACAGGGTGAGCTGGCTCCTAAATTGCTGTATTTAATATTCCACTGTGTTGATATGAAATTAAATTATTTGCATTACTATGTTGCTGTTCACAACCTGGTGCTGAAATTTTACTAAATTTCAAACGCAGTGCAGGTAGCAGCATAAATGCAACATCAGAGGAGTGAAAGGTCCCTGCCTTACAGCTGTGCAGGCTGGAAATAGTTCTGTGCAAGTCAGTGAGGTTCCATCCTCCGCTGTGCTTTCCTCAGGGTAAGTGAGAAAAACATGAGACCCTCACTCTCCCAGGCAAGCAGAGACAGTGCTTTGATGCTTGGGGCTGTCACTAAAGGGCTGCTTCTGCATGCAGAGGAGTTCAGAAAGCAGCTACAATGAGTTATATGATAACACCCCAATTTCTTCAGGCTTATCTCTGTTTTTCCTGAAATGCTCTCTTTTTTATCTTTCTGACCTTTGGACTCTGCCAAAAGCATCATGTGATGTTGAGGTATCTTGTAAAACTTTTCCCCAGTTCTTGTATTTGGATTCATTTACCCTCATCATGAAATCTATCATTATAAGTCTGCTACATCATAGCAACTGTATAATGGAAACAACCTAAAATCTTTCTGCTTGCAAGAGATTGGGGAGAAACCCCAAAGGTGTACTGTAACTACAGCAATCAAAGCTTCAAAGCTAAAGTTAAGAGAGTGTGCAGTTCACCAAGCAGATCTCTCTGCTCAGCAGTGAAATGAGGAACAAACAATTGTAACTGGTTTATCGAGTTTCTTTTGTCAGACTGATTTTACCTGAGGAAGGAGTTTCAGTGACTACATACACAGAGGCAGCAAGGGGTTTTCAATGACAATCACTCATATCTTTACAATTATTATTGTCACAGTTAAATTCTCTCATCTGTTGTATTTTGACTGGGCCTTAACAATTGTTTAAAGCATTGTGGCAAGAAAGGGAAGCAGAGCCACTAGATGGCATTTTTAATCCAGCTTTTACTGCTGTGCAAGTTCAGGCACTATCCTAACTGTGAGGACTCTGTTCTCTCAGTCAGGATAGCTGCAATCCCAGGAGAAGGTAAATTAGTCCCACAAGAATTCACTTCAGTCAACTCCCATTTTTCCTTCAACACAACAATTTGGTAAAAGATAATGTTTTAGAATCATTCATCTCAAATGAAGTGCGTTAAATAGGTGTTTATCCAATGCAATAGTGATGGTTTTTTATTGGATGATCAGGGCCTCAAGAAACAACAAAGAATATAAAAGTCTTCCTTTTGTATTTTATTTCCCCGTGGTAAAAAAATAGATAATGTTCTTCCATCCAACAACTGAAAAAAGCCCCAAAAATCCCAAACAACCAAAAAACCCCATAAACAAAATCAAATTTATTTCTGCAGGAAGGTACATACAGTTCATTTTCTCCCTGAAACTGAACACCTTGAGGCAATGCAGCATTTAAAGCTCTTTGCAATGTCTGAGCTTTTACAACAACCATGTAAGCTAAACATTATCCTCCTGCTGTTCATGAGTAAACCACCCTCAAAGAAGCTTTAAGTACTGCGTGCAAGGTCACAGCACAGACACAAACTTTTTTTAGATTGAGGGACTGGAGCTGAGGAAAGCTGGACAAAGTTTCAGTCCACAATCCCTCTTTACCTCTTGTGAGAGGCAGGGAGCCTACACCTATGCCTAAAATGAGAGGAAAACACTGAAAATGCTGATCTTGACCTGCTCTGTGAACACCTGTACAAATATTAATGCAGCAGTACTGGGAGAGCTTGATCATGGTACATATGGTAAATAATACTGGTTATGTTTTAATCAGAAAAGTATTTTAAATTTGCCTCTAATAAACTTTTTTTGGCTATGCAAATGTAAAGTTTTTTGAAATAATTTTTACATGTAAATTTTAACAGGGACATAAGATCCGTGATAGTAAAATAACTCTGGGCAAGAAGTCATTCAAGGTATAGAGTATGTTAGAATTTAAGTGAAAGGATTAAGCTGAAACAGAAACTGTTAATCCCAGAAGATGGTAAGAACTGTGATAGGCACTAAAAAGAGATGTCAAATAATTTCTAGGATTTAAAAACATGCCCACAAACTTGGGAGGGATAATTCATATCTGTACTTAAGTCATTCCACAGTAGCTTGTGTAGAACAAAAGATAAACAATGAAAGCATTCCTTGATACAGGAGATGCATCCATTGAAAACATCAAACAATATCTGTTAATGAAAATCCAAGAAAAATAATGTTGTAAGTAGGGAGAGATGGGTCTTCTCAAAATAAAGGATGAAGATACACACATGATTTTAGTCTCATTTATTTCATTTGTTAAAGAAATTAAGATACATTAAAGAGAGTTTCTACAATACCAGTTTGCATTACTAGCAAAGTTCATAATACATTCATAATAACAAAAACCATTGCATTTTGTAAGGATTTTCCATTGCCTTTAGCATCTGCTGGATAAGAATCTCATATCTAAAACAATGCTGAATTAGCCCTCACAACAGTCCTGTGAGGTAGAGATCAGTGTTGCCCTCTTTCTACATAAGAGGAAACTGAGAAACAAAGTTTTAGGTCAGTGTACCAGAATAACCAGGAGATTTGAGGAGCAGAATTCCAGTATTTTGCTCCTTGTACTGTGCTCCACATCTCGTGTCATCCTTTCCTGGAGAAGGGGAAGCAGCCACAGCAGCTGCTGTTCTCCCTTCTCCCCACTTCCCTTGGTCTTGTACATCTTTATTTCTCCATCTCAGCTGATGGAAAGTGATAACATCAGCAATTTCTACCTGAACTACACAGACAGAACAGGCCATGTGAGGCCCAGAACCACAGGAGCTGGGAATTGACTGTGGGTAGTCACAGAGAACATCACAGTATTGAGAACCAGTCAGAATTTTGTCACTAACCTGCAGAACCAACACGTGGCTGTTCTAAAGCAACTTTAGCAGAGGTAAAAGCACTCAGGAGTGCTGAAGCCTCGTGTGTGCAGGGAGCATCCCTGGCAGGCAGCCCTGGGACAGGGAGGGTCTGTGCAGCAATGCACACTCAGGACAGACAAGACCTACCTGTGTCAGGTCCCTGAAGGAAACAAAATACCTGCTCTCTGTAGGGCAGACAACAAAGGAGGTCATATTGCAGAGCATAGCACTGAGCTGAGGTAGAATCTGAGCAACTGAGGACCACAGAACACACCTGCATCACCACAGAGGAACTCTTCAACCAAACTGACCCTGACCAGGGCACTGTGGTCCCGTGTTCTGCATGGGCTGAAAGGACAAATACCTAAATAACATTGCAGTAAACTGCTCTGCTTTTCAACACAGCATTACATTGTTACTTCTCATTGTAAGATATCCACTTTGAACAGTAGAGTTAAAATATATATTTAATTTTCATACCAGTGCCTTGAGGCGAGTAAAGAACTTTTTTCTAGTGCTACTCATACACTCTGTATCATCAGGCAGCAAGAATACAGTGAAAGCAGTCTTTAAATCAGAGTTCAGCAAATGGTAACTACAGATCAGTAAGGAAAATTTAAGTCTAATTTGTCCAAAACTCTTGATTACTGTTTCCTCAATGAGAATTCAATGAGGAAGGTAGAAGTTGTGGCCATCAGCACTAGTAGATCAATACACAATTTTCCATTTTATATCAAGTTGGATTTTAATGTAATTTTAATTTTATGGAGTTTCAGGTCTTGGATAACAACCTCGTTCACTCAGCTATCCCTTATGTTAAACAGTGCTGGTTAAAAAGATGCCATTTCTCCAAAGAATGGGCACTTCAAATAAAATAGGAAGCCAGAAGATTGTCCCCCTCCAAGCAGAGGGTTCATGGAAATGCCTGTCTTGTGAGTTCCATGAGTGGTCTGTAGACCAGAGCATCTCACATGTGGAAGCTCTTGGATATCTCAGGTCCATTATCAGTTTTCTTCAGGCCTTGAAGGAAGCTCGAACAATTCTTCCCTTCAGAGGCTGAGGGGGGCGGAAGTTATTGGCCATTTGGATCCTCTGGTCTTCCTCAGCAGTGAAGAGCAGCATGCGGAACTTCTCCAGCTGGAAGTGCAGGGGAAAGAATTCACTGCTCAAGAGGGCAATCAACAGTAGTGGTTTTTAAAAAAAGGACTAAAAGGAAATATTCAGTATATTTTAATCAGTTAATGGAACAGGTTCAAGCAAAGCTCCTAGAGAGTATTAACAGAAAATAACAAAAGCCCTGAGGCTTGAACAGGCTGGATATTCACAGACTTTTAACTTAGCCTCATTTCAAATTAAAACAGTCTTTGCCTGCTTATCTAGCATTGATTGCTGCAAGAACTGAGAGTATCAGAAATGTACCTGTTTCACAGAGATCCTGATGGGTTCTTTCAGCACTATCCACGTCACACTCTCATTAAGGGGTGGGGTTGTCAGAGAACCAAGGTATGTCCAGTAATCTAGACTCAAGGGCAGGAGACACTTAGGGTTGAAGCCTCTAAACTGAGCTTTTGTTCCCTGGGAAAAGAAAATAGTCTTAAAATTTATCCTTTTACTTTTGAGTGCAGGTAAAATAACTTTTTTGAAAGAGAAGAAAATGTTAAAGGAACATTAAAAATAGGGGAAAGGAGAAGTCTGTAAAGGCTTGGCTGCCTTATAACTGTTAGGCAAAAGTAGATGGCAAGTGTGATGCCTAATGCTGGCTTACTGGACTTTGAGGTCTTGCACCATTGTCTCTACCAAAATTCACCTCTGGTTACAGCAGGCCCCAAAATAATGCAGAAGTGTGTTCTGTATATAGTGTTCAGTGTGAGCTATAGATAATACCATAGCAGAATTCCTGGTCTCATTACTTCTCATCTATTTTAGTAAGAAAATTTAAATCCTATAGTCATTTTCTGGTATGGTAAATATTGGCTTTACAAAAAATAAAATCAAACCTTCAAGTCTAAAATTAGAAGAAGGTGGATTGATAGAGGAAGATACATCAGCCAAAGGACTGGTAGAAATAGAAGGAGGTGCTGCCTAAAGTAGTGATTGGCTTAAGTACCACAGTTTAGAGCAACACTCTTCAGCCTGCAGGGGCACCCAAATGGGTCTCAGTCACTCAGAAAACACCTCAGGAACAAACTCTGGACCTCAGTGAGATCATCCCTGACAGCTCTGCAGCAAAGACAGGCAGCTTCCATTTGTGCCAGCTGAGGCTTAATGGAAAGGGATTATTTTGCTGAGTCTCAAGGGTCAGGGAGCTGTTGATTTTAAACTTTTTGGGAAAGGCAGAACCTCTGGATGACCAGTGGGGTCAGCATAGCCTAGTGAGGCACCTGAGATTAGGAAAATAATATCAACTTTGGAGGGGAAGAAAAAACTACAACAGTTATGTTCTAGTTATGGGAGGATCTGTGGGTGGGTGATTTTTCATTTTTGTCTCTAAGATGTACATGAGATGATTTTTAAAGGCTATCCCAGAAGCAAATTTAAAGAGCTTAGAACTTACTTTAAATTTTACCATGTACAAAGCATCAGTGAGTCTGTTCATACTGGCATGTTCTCTTCCAATCTAAAAGAATGGAATAGACAGGTTAAATTAAAAGGACTTCAACTGTGCTTTAATTGGGTGTTGTTTTCATACCCAAATCTTAACATTCCTACCAAAGTTTATCAGCAATTCGCAATGCATTAATGCTTCCAGTAAGTCATCTGTTTTCCTTAAGCACTTCTTAAATATGTGGCATAGTCCTCAAACACTTTACAGCATAATGCTTTTTATCATGTAAACATGCTATTTTTGCAATTCTTACCTCCAAGAAAACACCAACTACTGCCAAGCCATCTGGAGCTGCTGCTGCCTCTCCAAATGTTGCATATTTTCTGGCATTCCAATGTACTAAGTGGAGCTTTAAAGAAAAATAACAAATAAGAATTAAATTAGTGATAGAAGTTACAAACATGGTTTCTCATTGACAGCACTAACACTTGTTCATAACAGAACAGTTCTGTGTCAAAGGCATTGCTGGAAACATGAAGTAGTTCAATCTTTTGGACAGGTCTGTGAGTGTGGGCAGGAACCAGACAAGTTTTCTGTCACAGCCCACACGGGGCTGGCATGGCCAGGCTTTGGGAGTGGGAGGGTACAGGGGTGGCTTCTGTGAGAAACTGCCAGAAGCTTCTCCAGCTCGTGATCACAAGGAAAGGACCAGGCTGGAGCAGCTCCTGAAGGACTGATTGCACCCATGGAAAGGGACAAAGCTGGAGCAGGTCCTGAAGGACTGACATGGACTGTACCCATGGAAAGGACCAGGCTGGAGCAGCTCCTGAGGGACTGACATGGACTGTACCCATGGAAAGGACCAGGCTGCAGCAGCTCCTGAGGGACTGACATGGACTGTACCCATGGAAAGGACCAGGCTGGAGCAGCTGATGAAGGACTGCACCCCAAGGGAAGCTCTCAGGCTGGAGAAGCTCATGAGCTCACTGTCTCCTGTGGGAGGGACCCCACACTGGAGCACAGGAAGAGTGTGAGGAGCCCTTCCCCTGAGGAGGAAGGAGCAGCAGAGACAACCTGGGATGAGCTGACACAGCCCCCATTCCCTGTGCCCCTGCACCACTTGGGGGAGAGGTGGAGAAAGCTGGGAGTAAAGTTAAACCCAGGATGAAAGGAGGGGTGAGGAGAAGGTGTTTTAAGATTTAGTTTTTGTTTGCCATTATCTTGCTCTGATTTGGTTGTTAATGGATTTTTTTATTTTGCTGTGTCAGTAACTTGTGAGGGATCTCTCTCTGCCCTTATCCCAACTCACAAGCCTTTCCTTACATTTCCCCTCCCCATCCAGCTGAGGAGGGCAGGGATGACTGACTTACCCATGGTGAGCAAGGAATCAGAATCCTAATCCTGCTCCCACTGCAGACAAATTCATGTGACAACATCATTTGCATGCAATAATCCCATCTGTGAAAACACGTCCTTACCTCACAGGGAAAAGGTTTTCCATCAATGGTGTGCTCTGATCCCTGGCTGTGTGTGGTCCCCCAGTGGAAGTGGAACTGCTTCAGCCGGAACGGATTCTGAAAGGGCCCTCCACTGATTGCTGGGCAGAAGAGAAAAAAAAAAATTAAAAGGTAAAGAAAGCTTAAGCATTCTGGCTTTTTAGCTTCCTGCTAGGAAAACTAACCACTGTTGGCACAATAGTGGAAAAAAGCCAACAGCCTCTCCCAGCTGCCAGCACGGAAAAGATGCATCACCCAGGCATTTAAGAGGGGTGGATTTACTAATGGAGAGCACCTAAATGCATTTGAAAATGTAAATTAAAACCACTGTGTGGCTACCTGTACAGAATTTGTAGCTTTCTTTCAAGAGTATATTTGACACAAAGATGGGGTAACCACCCTTATGGTTATGCCTTTCCTGTTAAAGGCAATCAATACAAGTGGAAGAGATGGAGCAGCCCTGGGAGCAGCCCTTGGGGGTGCTGTGGGTGAGAGCTGGCCCTGCCCCAGCCCTGAACCCCCTGCCCTGGGCTGAGCCCCAGAGTGGCAGTAGGGGAGGGGGATTCTGCCCCTCAGGTGAGGCCCCACCTGCAGAGCTGCCCCAGCCCTGGGCCAGCACAGCAAGGAGCTGGAGCTGCTGGAGAGAGCCCAGAGGAGGCTCCAGCATGAGCAGAGGGATGGAGCAGCTCTGCTGGGAGAGCTGGGACTGTTCAGCCTGGAGAAGAAAAAGCTCCAAGGAAACCTTATACCCTGAACATCAGGTAGACAATTCAGCTAAGTATTTCCTTCTTGCAGTATCTTTACTTCCAGTGGAGGTTATCTATATTCCATTCCCTTTAAATACCTGATCCCATAAAAGAGGAAATATAATAGCTGGTACTTCACATGACACCACTCAACCTCAAATCACCTTCTAAAGGTAAGGAAATGCCACAGAGACAGTTGATAACATCATTTGAAATAACACCTAAGCACAGATGAATGTTTAAGATGCCATCTATAGGAGATATTTTATCAACAGAATCAGTAATCCCTCTAATTTTATATGCCACCAAATCTAATACACTTTGCCCAACAGACATCAAAACCTAATCAATTAGGAAATTCTAAGAAAATTAAGATCACATTAAGAAAATTAAAATCACATTTAATATCTGTAAAGCTTGTATCCTCAGTGCAGTTCACAACATTTTATTTAAAGAGTAGAAGTTGGGGCTTGCACAGTGCTACCACATATGCATGCTTCCAGCTGGCCTTTATGCAGGAAAATGGCCTTGCCAAAGCAATGGTTTTAGTATTAATTAAGGATATAAATACTTCCAGTACATTTTTCTAAAGTTAGCAAAAGAATGCATCACCTATCCCAAATATTTTAAGAAATTCAGCTATTATGGATTACTGTCAAAATTCTGTTGTGTCATTTATGCAGAGCTTTGAGTCACTAGATCTATTTCAACACAACCAAGAGCAATTTAAACCATGTTTTCCACTCCTAGCAGTCATCTTCCTTGAAAAAGTGTTATTGAAACAAGACATGCTTAGTGTAGAAAGGGCCTCATTCCTGGCAGGTGCTCTGAGTCTGTATCTCTAAATGCAGATTAATAGATGTTCTTAAACTTCTAAAGCTGAATAAAGTTCACTGTTACACAGATACAGTTCAGCTGAAAATTACATTAGTTACCAAGCTAAGATAATATTTCCAGAGAGGTTTTACAAATTCTATTTATAGGGTGACATTCTGAACAGATCTGTGCAGTAAAAATGGAAAATGCTCACCCAGTCTTCTTTGCAAATTCAGTAAAGATAAGATGCTTGAAAACCTGACCATCCCATTGGGCAGGTTCTTAAATTCATTCCAGAAGGGACATTTTAAAACAAAATGGCTGGAATATTAACCTTTAGCCCTTATTTCAAAGGGTTACCAGACAAGCCACTTCACAGAAAAAGTAATTTGTTTTCAATATCAAGGTACCTTATTTAGCTTGCATCAATCAGCACACCCAAAAGGAGGATGAAATCAGCTGATAAGTTTAAAAATTGTTCCAGCTCTTTTTGTGTGGTGTTTATTTTTTTTAATGCACTCTTCCCATTTATCAGCTGTTTTATTATCTCCATTTGAATGCTCTTCCCCTACCCCCAGATGTAAAAGCACAGTCTACCATGGAAACAGACCTAACACAAGAAATACTCAATCACTTAAAGAATTTACGTTCTCTGCCAAGGGCTGAGACAAGAATAAGGTACAACTGCAGACAGTCCAAGATCCAAAGCTGGCTGCTACCAACTCAGAGCCCAGAATGAGCTTAAGATTTTCTAATTTCTGAAGAAATCAAAGTGCTACAAGTCAGGGAGGAAAGAAGAAAATACAAGGTAATGGGGACCAGTCCAGGGACAACTTGGTGCAATGATTATGATTATGATGACTGCGCTGCAGGACTCAGCTCTGCTCATCCTCTTCCCTTCCCTGTGAGTGGGAGCTGGGCACTGAGCCAGAGCTGGCACATGAGTTGGCATCTTTGATTGGGGTGATCGTGAACCAGGGCACTGAGGAGCTTACATCCCTGCTCTGGGTGCTGGATGTGGTCTGGCAGTGCTGGAGAGATGCCCAGCAAACTCCAATTCTTATCTAAAAGAAGAGGACTGCAAACTTCTCATTTTTCTGATGCAAGAGCTTTTCCTAATGAAGAAACACTTATTGATCTGTGCTATTGCATTGCTGGAGAGGCTCAAAGTAAAGTCAAAATATGAACAGCTCCAGTCACATGCCTTGTTCTA
Organism: Trochalopteron elliotii; assembly: GCA_024734555.1. Taxonomy (NCBI): domain Eukaryota; kingdom Metazoa; phylum Chordata; class Aves; order Passeriformes; family Leiothrichidae; genus Trochalopteron; species Trochalopteron elliotii. The sequence goes on from JANPWX010000046.1 coordinate 149,123, forward strand.
AGCTGAAATTATACACATCATAGAAGTTACAGCATACAGAATGCATTATTTCCCCCACTAAGTCCCAAACTGGTGTTCTGAGTTAGCTGGCTGTTGGGAAAGACGGGGCAGGAAAAGCTTACAAATATGATCACCTGGCAAGAGATACTGAGAACATAAAACTCATGAATGAAATAGAAATGAAAGGTAGCTTTGAGATGTAATCATGGCAGGCAGGAAGACGGTGATTGTAACAAACTATGGGACACTAAGGGACCCAAGGATGTAGCCCCACTCCACACTGCCAAGGTATCAGGGAAAAGATAGAGAAGAAGACAGTCTTTAGAGTTTAGAATACAGAGTGATATGGTAATATGGCAGTTTCTATAGGCTGCATGCAAAGTCTGTAGGTTTGGTATCTCACGCGGGTTGGTCACTGTAAATTAGAATATTCAACACATAAGGAGATATAATGTATTGTAACAAGGTTCTCACCCCTTTTTCTTTACCTCTCTTACCTGGCCCACCTCTTACCTCTGACCTCTCTGCCCTTACCTAACCTCACTTACCCCTACTCACTCACTCACTCACTCACTCTCTCTCTCTTTGGGACGTCCCCTCAGCCCAGGCTGCTGGCTGAAGGAAAAGGCCCTTTTTACCCACCACCCCTGCAATAAAACCTCGTGTTCTCTCAAAAGTGTCTCAGGTCTGCAGAGCTCCCTCTCCCTGCCGTCCTCAGATGCTCCTAGAGCTGGCTGTGCAAGCCTCACCTGTCCTGTCATCAGTGTCCTCGAACTCCACCATGACGGAGTGGCCGGTGTTGGAGATGCTGAGGGAGGTGCAGGACTCGTAGGAGACGAGCAGGGGCTGCAGGGTGGGGTCGTAGACTGCCCGCGCAGAGTCGATGTCGATGGGGGACTGCCGGCTCCCCTGGGCAATGGGGTAAGCTTTGTGCCACTCTGAAGGGCCTTCAACAGCAGGCAAAAGAAAGCAGCATTATTTCCTTCCTACCACACTCAGAATGGCCATCATGGGTTTTCATAAGGCTTGAAATAAAGCTTGCTCAGCAAGAGTGACTCTGATGTTTGGAATGTGAGAAATTAATTTAAAGTCCAGGCTGGTCTGTTTTTATTAGCACAAGCAGGCTGCAACAAGATGGGGATTCAAATATCTTGCCCAGAACACACAGAGGAGATCATGGCACATAACAGAGTGCTGTACCCCCAGTGACTGTGCCACTCTCTCTCTGCAGAGGCTGCAGTTAACTTGCTAAGGTGTTCCAAGGTGGGTACCTGTGTAAACACTTGCATGCACAAACACACTCCCCAAAGAAACAGCATTTAATTCTCCCCAGGAAAGAGAATGTAAAAGCTCCAGCAATTCAAATTAGATGCAGATGACTCAATCTCTTAGCTACTGACTATGCAGTTATTTTTAAAATCATTTTATGACTGCAGTAAATCTTTGAGACAGCTCCATTCTTCACTCATGCCCATTATGGTGTCTCTCTAACCTGAGTGAAGGATACACAGGGTGGTAATTAACACTTTGGGACTTCCTGACCTCAACAGAGAAGGGAGAAAGCCCAATTTAATGCCAGAACTCTGCTGCCAGAGCTGGAAGATTCTTAAGCCCATTCAAATAACAAAAGCTTATCCATATCAAAGAATTCCTTTTTCTTATGGCTCATTTTCTACTTTGCTAGGGTAGTGAAAGCAGCAATTAAATTCCTCTGCTGCTTCTGTGCATGAAGTATAACAGTAACAATTGTACTTCAGGATTCTCAAGAAGCACATTTTTAATTGCAGCATTCTCACATGCTTTCACAAGGGGAAGCTTTTTTAAAATCAAGCACAGGTATTTAGCCTCCTTGAGTTTACATAACACAACAGTGATCTATTACACTGTTACTTGGCTTTGACACTTTCTGCAAAGCTAAGCTTATAAAATAATATCTTTCCTCATCCTGCCTGTAAAGCAGATTGAGGAATTAAATGCTCTTACACAAGCTAAGGCAATATAATTTGGCTCTCACAAGAGTATACATGGCTTTATTACTCCTAGCTACAAGCACAAATACATAACATTACCTACTAGCACTAACCAGCTTCACTTGGTAGTCAAACTTGCTTTCAGACTCACAGAAACTAAAGGAATTGCTGTTAGGAAAGAGACTGGCCCCTGAAGGTTATGCAAAAGACTCGTGTTGGACACTCAGCAGCTAAAATAATTGCTGCAAGGAGAAACACTCCTGGAAGTTATGCAATTGTCTCATTGGCCAGCATCAGCCACTCGTCCAGCCTCTCAGTAAAGGATACAGGCACTATAAAACACTACTGTGGCAATCCTTCAGGAGCTCCACATCCCCCCTCACGCTGTGACACGCATCCTTGGAGGTGGGAAGCAAAGGAGGAGGACTAAATTAAAAACTGTCAAATCAGAAAGCATAAGTTGTTCTGTAAGAGATCTGATACTGATCTGTACAATTTATTGATGCACTAGACATAAATAACATATAGCTTATTTTATTCACTTTTATGAAAGCCTACATATCACATTTCAGCAACTGCACAGAATTAGGAGATCTATTACTGCTCTACTAAATTTTCTTTACCTAACAGAATTGCTTTTGGAGACAGACACAGGTAATCTTTTTTATAACAGCATTTTGGAAGGGACCCATCTATAATATCTGCAGTCTGAAAAAACCCCAAAGCATTCAAACTGCTTCCCTCAGTTCAGGAATGTCGATTGCAACACTGAAAGGTAGCAGATGTAAACTTGTGCATCTTTTGGTGCCACTTTCTGGGTGCTATTGATTATCAATAAAACAATTAATTACCTGCTGCATATACTCGATTCTTGCAGACATCAAAATGCAGGCAGCTCTGCAGGGCTCAGGCAACAGCTCTAGAAAAAAAAACGAGTGGGGGGAGACAGAGAGATGCAGCACGGAAATGCCAAAACCTACCGTCAGCCTGCCCATATCCCCAACTGTGGTGGCCAGTCATTTTGGGAGCTACCCCTGCTTGGCTCCAGCTCCCTGAGCAGGGCACTGCTGCCTACCTGCCTTTATAGCGGCTCCCCGTGGGATAGGGTCAGCCCCTTAAAGATACAGAGCAGCCACAGCAATTCCTGCAGGACAGGGAAAGTGCCCGTGTTCTCCTGCTCCAGCCTTGCTGCTCCTGCTCTGCTCCTGCTCCCCCTATTTGCCAAGGCAGCACAGGTGAAGGAAAATGTAAAACTCAGATAACTGAAGTCTCAGGACTTAGAGTGAGAGCCAAACTGTGAATCAAATTTAGGAAAAAATATCAGTGTTTTCTCATTGTCTGCCCCGAGGAAGCAAAAGCCATCAGGTGCTCTGAGCATCAGGACAGTCGTGTGCAGGTGGGACCTGCCCTTCTCACATCTGTGCTCTGCAGGGAGAAACATCACTGCCTCTCTTCTGAAATCCTCCTGCCAGCTGCAAAAAAAGGAATGATGTTTTCCCAGATGTCTAATTAATCACAATCAGTGCTCAGATGAGATGGAGAATATTCTCATCTTGGGAAAAATCTTCTTGTGCTGCTTTTAAACAAGGTACAAATCACACAAAGTAAGGATGAATTGACAATCTGATTTTAGTTTTGCGACTTTATAGAAACTTTTTAAATAGACAAAATTAAAAGCGTGGTTATATTAGGGACAGAATATAGTAGACTCCAGAGAAAGGAGTTGATCTGTGAAGCCTCAGTTATCTGGAATAATCCAGTAGTTGCCTGCACCCTGCTAAAGCCATTGAGAGGCTACAATGAGAAACCCAATCTGCAGCTGTAAAATGTCTTAAGACATCTCTGGGGCAAGGAAAAAGGTTCCTTCATTGTAATTTTGCTAGATCTGAGGAAATGCTCTCTGTCAAGGCTGCATTTTATGAACACATTTTCACAAAGACAATAGCACACAAAAATAGGGATTCTTCTATTATGCAATCAGGAATATGGAAGAAAAAATCAATAAGAGCATTTAATGCAACTTTTATGTTGCGGTACTGCCTTGTAAGTATTAATTTTCTTTTTCAGGAGGTTTCCATGAGAGTCAGCTATAAAACCTTTAAGAGTTGCTGATGCCAGCTAAATCACTCACAGAGGGATGTAAACTGCTGCAAAGGTCTCCACAGGAGAGTTCCACAATGACTCACTCAGGTCAGCTCCTCTATTAGTTCCTGTCAAGCTGTTGTGACCTGCTCAGGTCCCTGACACACACCTGGCACAGACACTGGGTATGGCCATGTCCCAACAGTCTGGGCACACAGGCCCTCGTGGGCACCCAACACTGGAATTAGGACCTTAAAATACTCACTCAGATGCAGAGTCAGGAAAGCTGTTCTAGGGAAAAGTACAAAAAATACCATTGCAGCAGTGAAAAGAAATGGAAGAGGTTTTTTGTGTTTTAAAAGAGCAGATCATGAGCTGGGGAAGCCCACATGCAAGGCAGAGAATGCTGAGCAACTGTTTTCGAGAGAAACATCAACACTGGGCTCAGGTGAGCCCACAGGGCACGGTGGCACTGCAGTGCCCAACCTGCACTGGCCACCATCGACCCCTTCAGCTTTTATCTCCTCACTCAAACCCACACAGGTGTCTGCAGATCTGCACTACAAACACATGGCACAGGAAGAGCTCTGAGACAAGTGAAAATATCCTGAAGATGTGGCAGGAAGCAGACTCCACGAAATGGAGGTTTAAATTGAAGGATTTAGAAAAGTGGAAAGGGGGAATGACAATACCTGAGGGGAAATGAAAGATTTCATAAAATAAAATAAATAAAATTTTGAATAAAATTTTAGCTTGTAAAATGTATCATTAGTAAATTATAGTCAGTGTGTATATGAAAACTTACTGTGCTTCCAACCCAACCAGCCTTCTTTCTTTATGAAGAAAATATTAAATTTTGCTTAAATATAAGGTAACAGTGCTGCTTATACAAATATCACACTATTCTGTAACCCTGATACCTCTGGATATTGGCTGACTCTAAGAATTGGTTTCACTGATTCTGTCCTCAGATTATCATTTATCACTTCAAAAGCTGCAGTCATCGTGTAGTTCTGTTCTGTTTCACTAGCTTGAATCCAGAAGAATTACATCACACTCGTGAACTTATGAAAGTGAGAACAACAGAGTGGTAGGTGCTTAAGGGGTGGATTTCTCCAATGCTGAGCTAAAAGTGACGACCTCATGATTTCCACAAATTTCTCCTGGGCTCTTGATGCCATGTCAGAAGTGTCTGCTTCGCAGTGAATGACAGGAAGACATAATTCCATTCACTACAGTGAGATGTTTCAAGCTGCCTTAAAACAGAAATCTGTCTTTCCCAGCCTTCTCACTTATGGTTTTATTCCCCTTTGCCAGCAGTGATGAGTGAACAGAGCAGCAGCCCAGGACAAATTCTTCTGAACCTGTCACCAGGTTGTGATACAGAACTAACAAAAAAATGCTTCAAGTTTCCCAACATTAGATATAGAACTGGTTTTCTTTATGATTTAATTGGAGATCCCTTTATTAAAATTGTTACATAAGGACTAGTCATTATGGTTAGAAAACTCCAAGTACGACTGGAATGCTGAATCGAAGTTGGACATATTTAAGCTTTGCAGATTTGAGGAAATTTTAATCTCTAAGGTAAAATATCTCCATAATACTACAGGTCTGGAGTTGTTGGGAGATTGTTGCACATGGAGATGTCACCTGAGGATAATGCTACTGATAAACATTACTGCATCACTGTGGAGGGGCAGAGCTGCATTTTAAGGTCTGTAAGAGGAAGTAAGAGTTATTTGTTTCTGAGGTGAATGGCCCAATGGCACTGTAAGTGTATTAAGCAACTTGGCAATGACATCTGCTGACATCATTAACACTGGTGACACATTTGAACAAGGTGTCATGTGGCTTTATCACACCCCAGCGTGTCTGGTGTGTCACTGCATGCCAACAAAACCAGGTTAGAAATCCCCCCAGTCTGGGTGCAGGCTGCACACTCTGAGCCCTTCAGGTACCGTGGGCAGGAGCAGATGAAATGTTAAATAAAACATTCATCACTCCAGAGCCTGCCTGTGCCTCGGGTTCTTGACAGAGTATCTGTTTATCCAGGCAGCTCCTCTCTCCTCTTACATTGCCACCACGGATGCTGGCAGCTCCCACAGGGGGTTACTCTGAGCTGGCATCTGTTCTTTACATGTGTGTTAAAGGCATTTCCAACGAACCCAGGAGCTGCACAAAAATACCCACAGTAAATATAAGCAGAACGGTGTACTGCCAACACTGAACACTAAAAAGCACAATGATTCCAGATGCTTTTTCTATTTTTTAGTATGTTATTTTAAAATAGACTGCCTACAGTTCTTGATTGACCACAGACATTTCAACTTTTATATTCTCAAGATCTTCCTTACAAACACAAAAATGTGATGGCTTTTGTATATATATTGAGATCATATACATATATATGTGTATTGATATATTGAGATTCTCATGCAGCCAGTGAAACTTCAGGAGTGAAAGTGGTCATCCTTCTCCCACAGCTACAGAGATTTCTGAGAGTCATGAGATTTCTAAGGGAAAAACTCAACTGGGAATCTCCTCCTGGCATCAGGGGGAAAACAAAAAAAATGGTGCCAAAGTGAAGAAAGGGTTAAGAAGAAAAGGACGAAAAGGACATGCATATAGTTAACAGACAACTATGCAAGAGAAAAAGCTTGAATCAAACACGGGCCAAGATGGCCAAGGGGACAGAAGGAATTTAGTAGGACACTCTTGGGAAAGTGGGGCAGAAAAAGGGGAATGGGGCACCTGGTTCTCTAGGAGTTTCCCAGCCTTCATATACCACTTTCTTATTACTTATTTTTGACTTTTAAAGCTATACACACTTGGCTGCCTTATACTAGGCATGGGAACTACATTCTGGAACTAAGCCTGAAATATTAATTCTTTCAATTTATGGTTTGTCCAGATAAAGCAGTGTAGCAGAGAGCAAGAACAGGAGACTGCTTTTGATTTTGGGAAACAGAATGTTCCTGAAATACAGCAATGATCACTGAAATGACAGCAAAAGGAAGGATTTACTGTCACACAGCAAAGACAAAGCCTGAAAAATGAACTTTGCTGGAGATGCTGTGTATGGAAAACAAAAGAGGAAGCACTGTTTTGTATTACATCGCCTGCAAGATGTAAACCACCCCATATAATAATGCACTGCTGTGTACATCATTCCAGCAAATACACAGAAAACTAAAGTTACTGAAGAGAGGCCTGTTAGAAGTATAATGGACTTTATACGGACTAACAAATCAGTGTGGATGATGCAGGTATTTCAGGACCTCTCTTTTGTCGTTAAACTTAGTGCCAGAAATGTTGGTTGAAATTTTTTTAAGATGTAGAAGTTTTCTCCTTTTCTGTACATTGTTAAGGTCCAACCAATGCTGATCCTATATGGAAAGACCTTCATAACAGAAGCACATAGGCACAACAGATTTCACATGTTCTTGTCTCCATACTAAGCAGGAATAACTGCAATAATGTGCAACATCTCTGCAAAATATAATCCTACTGGATTTTCCTGACTGCACGCACCTCCAGGGCTTCTGCCTCAGTCTGTCTGAAAATGCCTCAAAAGTCCAGACAGAAAGTGCGTGGAGAGATGCAGAGAAATGCCCACTTTGAACATAAATTCTGGGAATGGCACTGTTGTTCAGACAAATTGGATCCATTACTGTGCAACGACCAGTAAATACACACTTGAGAGAGACACATTGTTTATGTCAGAGCTGCTAAGCCTCGTGCTCAGTGGTGTTCCACAAATCAAGCAGCCCAACTATCCATACTTTTTTTTATTTATATATTTTAGCAAACAAAGGCACAGATGTTCATTAGCTACGTAGTTCTCTTATTAATTAGTATTCTCTCTTCTATTGGTTAAAGAGTCTCTCACTTCTCATGCTGTTACTGCCATGCTGTCTTTATCTCTCTCCTCCTTTGGCTCGGTGGTTTCCTGTGTGGGTGCTCCATGAGTTGGTGCTCCATGAGTTGGTGCTCCTGATCTCCCCCTGCCAGAATTCCCCTTTACACAGTTGGAGCTAATTCCATACAGTTGCTGAATTGCCTTTATTT
>JANPWX010000046.1:162138-177646 GCA_024734555.1 Trochalopteron elliotii
ATTTCAGCCTCAGTGCTGTTTTCTAGGGCTCTGAAGTACCAGACTCAGCAAGACTGATTTCTGTTTCCTGTGTATTTCAGTGTCTTGTATGAGAATTAAAAAAATATATATATATAATAAAAGTTAGGGGGGAAAAAAGAGTGTTTGGCATTAGGACAAAATTTGGGCAAGGATTGTTTTAACCCATGCTGGTTTTTAAAAAGTTAAAGTATGTCCCGAGGGAAAGAGGTGTGTGCATGCATATGGTGTGAAGTTGGAGAAAATGAAATGTCAGGGAAACTGGTTTGCTCTTTGGAAAGTCTCAGTGTCTTCACAGTGAGTTTCCTTAAGAATGCTTATTTTGGTTAGTGCTTCTTAGGTCCTCAGCAGTGAATGGACAGTAGCACACCAGCCCTCCATTTGTCTTTTTTTGTTGTTGTTGTTTGTTTCTATTGGCTTTGCAATCTGAAGTTAAATAATTCATTGTGTTTTGGTTTCCCTCCCAATACAGACTGTGGGGTGACCATGGCCAAGAAGCCTTGGAATCTGCCCATGTTTGCCTGATAAATGCAACAGCAACAGGAACTGAAATACTCAAAAATTTGGTGCTGCCAGGTCAGTAGATATTTCTTCTCTGTTCTTTGTACTGTGTCTGATGACTTGATGATGCCAAGTTATTCATGGGAGGTTTTTGTCCCCCAAAGGTATTGGTTCGTTTACAATTGTCGATGGGAATGGAGTCTCTGGAGAAGATGTTGGAAATAAGTAGGTTTTTTACTGATTTCAGTTACAAATTGATGAGTGACAGAGTTTCATAGGTAGTTCCTTCTCTGTATCTGCTAATAAGTCCTGTAGAATTCTTTTAAAAGCCTCTCTGTGTTTCTCCAAGTCTTCTGTGGGTTTGGAGGTTGGTGACAGCCTGCACGGTCATTTTGATATTTGCTGCAAATTATTTTACTTGCTGAGTTTGGGCCTTACAGGTCTGTTTGCTTCACACATCAAGTTTGTAAGGACAATGCTGTACTCAATAAAAAAATATTGAAAATGAGCTTGTTTGATGTAGTCTTGAGCTATGACAGTGCTTGTGTTTCAGCATAGTTCAATGTATTTTCCCTAATTCTGGTGATGCAGATGACTTAATTTTCATTAGTCACTGCAACTGTGACAGCTAGACATTTATTAGCTTTCATAGCTTTGAAAGGCTCTGTGCAGCTGGGAAAAGGGTAAGAAACTGTTTGAAAATCCTGTAAAAAGGATTTGCCTACTAATTCTTGATCATGTCTGCCATGGTGCACATAGATACCTGCAGGGGTTATGTGGGGGGGAAGGATATTCCATTACATGAGGAAATCAGTGCTAGTGAGTCTTTGAGTAACCTGGTGAGAAAGAACATCATGATCCTGCCTTCTAGAGGAGTTTGGCATGTTTTATGTTTCACATTTATGGCTTGGGAATTGAAAAGCTTTCTTAAGAAACTGTTTCTGAGGAGACTACCACGTTAGGAAAAAGCAGATTTAAGGGACAATGTGGTTAGTTGTGTATGAGAGTTAGCAGCATATTCTGCAAAACAAAATGTAACTTCAGTGCTGTTTTTCTTCAGAATAAAAGTTCACATGTAATTCTCTTTTATCTCCTTTTCAGTTTCTTTCTACAAAAAAGCCATATTGGTCAGGTAAGGAGATAATAAATGTCAGTTTAGGTGTATTGAAAGCATGGAAATGTTGAGTATTTAAATGTGGTATTATGAATAATGCTAAAAGCATATGTGTATAGGTTAAAAGTCAGTTTATTCTTTAACAGAATTCCTCATGTTTACTTTTTAGTTGCTCATAAGTGAGAACATAAACTCAACTGTGGCAAGATTGAATAGAAAAAAATGAAGACCTTATGGTTAAAACCTATGGAAAGATAAGGTAGAAGACCATTGTGGTTGAAGGAGTAAAGCTGAGAGTAGAGAGGTGAATGGGGAAAAATATCACAAAAACAGAGTACAAGAGGTGTAGGTAGCTCCTGGAAATTCTGTAATGAAGCTGGAAATTAGGAAATAGCTACCTCAAAATTTGTCTTTTTAAAATGGTATGACAGAAAATGCTCTCAAAGTAAGTGCCTGCTATTATGGGATGCATTTTTGCTTCAGATGAGCAAGGCTTGCAGTAAGGAGCCTTAGCTTATAATGAGCTTTGTTGTGGGGTGTTTTCTGTGGTTGTTTTGTTGTTGTTGCTTGGTTTGGCATTGTTAGCACGTGGCATTATGTAGTGCTGATACACTGTGTAAATTACATTTCCTTTTGATTCCTCTGAAACAGAATCGTGCCCAGAGTGCCATGGAGCTCTTGCAGGAATTGAATAGTGATGTTTCTGGAAGCTTTGTTGAAGAGGTTTGTCTTCCTAAATTAGCACTATGTGTTTTACAGTGTGATAAAAATGTAAATAACAGCTCTGTGTTGCTTTGTGATGCTGCAGTTTAAATAGATTCAGCATAAAGCAGTATTTGAGGAAGATGTTCTTAAGTTAAATCATTTGTGTGTGTATTTCAAACAAAAAAAATCACTTTATGTATTTCAAACACTATTTTGTAACTCCGTTCTAATTTTATAACTTTCACTTAACACTTTATATTCAGTAGACTTGCTCTGGGCTCAGAAATTTCCAGCGTCCCCTGACATCCGTTTTTTTCCCATTTAGAGTCCAGAAAAGCTTTTAGACAATGACCCTTCCTTTTTTAATCGGTTTAACTTAGTGGTTGCAACACAACTACCAGAGAGGTAAGAATTACCTGAGGTTGAATTACCTGTTTTCATTCAGTTGTAAAAGCAGGCTTTTATATATATGTGTGTGTGTGTGTGTGTGTGTGTGTGTGTGTGTGTGTGTGTGTGTGCATTTATCCACAAGCATTTCCTTGCAGAAGAACTTAAGCAGAGCAGAACTCTGTCATTGTGAAGGAGAATTACAGCCAGTGACGGCATTTTCTGGAGACCTTTTAGTACCTCTGATGGGAACTCCATCTGGTGGAAGTTAGCACATGCAGCTAATTCTTTATTTCTGTCTCTCCCAACTCACTGAAGCTTTTTGTTTGACACTTGGAGCATTTGGGAGGGTGGAATAAGACATAAGTGAGATAATGGATGAATAGTTTTCCAACTCACTGTAAATTCCTGTATAAAATTAATCACCTTATGTGCTTAGGATCATGATGATATTAGAGAAGTTTTCTGAGAACTCTTTCACAAGTAACTGGTGTAGGAGTTAATTTTATAGTTAACTGTTGTCTTCTGTAGATCTGAAGGAAACATGTTTTTTCCTTATAGTACATTGCTGCGCCTGGCTGAAGTTCTCTGGAATTCCAACATTCCTCTGCTGGTCTGCAGGACTTATGGACTGGTTGGTTACATGAGAGTAGTGATTAAAGAACATACAGGTTAGAGGATTTGCTGAGATAAAGACTTCTCTGAAAGATTTAAAGCTTCAATAACTTATGTCACTTTGGGGGTTTTTGTTTGTCTTTTTCATCTTGTGATATATTTAGTATTTGTTAAGTCTTAGGTAGTTTGCATTCTTTGAGGGATTATGGACTGCAAGAAATAGTAAAATTGGGGATTATCTGGACATTATGAGTGACTTACACAGGGCACTTACCTTGAGAATCAAGCAGTGAAAGGAGAGGGTGATCCTGTATTTGTGCAGCTCTGTTTTGAAGGCCAGACATAAAGCTGGGAAGTGCACTGTGTCATTTTTTCACAGTTGTTGAATCTCACCCTGACAATATGTTAGAAGATCTGAGACTGGACAAACCATTTCCAGAACTGACAGAACATGTTCAGGATTATGACTTGGAGCATATGGACAAAAAGGTTGGTGTGGGGTTTGCTCTGTGTTCCCAGCACAGAGGCAGACACAGCACAGGGATTCTGTGAAAGTGGCTCTTGGCAGATGGCTCTGGTGCCAAGTCTCATCTGAACAGAACCAGCTGTAGAATCAGTCACGAGGAACTATTTTTGCCTCTGCCCCAAATGTTCCAGTCTATTTAAATCTTAAGCAGGTGGGGGTCTTGGGAAGCAAGGAGTATTTTTGGACAACTTGATCTTTTGTTAGATTGAAAGCCCCTCACACCCTCCTTTGTTTTTTAATTTTTATGGTTAGCTACTGCTGCAGAGCTTTACACTGTGGTGTTTGTGCATAGCATAAGTTCCACTCCAGAAAAACATTGGAGAACTTGGCTCACCCTTTTTTAAATAAAGTAATAATTGATAATTTCTTTCATAGTAGTTAAAGAACATTATGGCTGAACCAAAATTCGCAACATTGCAAAATCTGCAACTCATGTTTAGAGTAGTGGAAGGGATATTTGGAGTTTACATTGAAGATAGGTTTTTAATTTTAATTTGTTTCCTATTTTTTGTCTTTTCTCAACCTGACTGAGATTTCTCCACTGTTCAATTACAGGACCACAGCCACACTCCGTGGATTGTGATTGTAGCCAAGTATCTCATAAAATGGTTCAATGAGGTATGTTGCAAAGCTGTATTATTATTATTATTGGTCTGTCTTTTCTGAAGCAGTTAATTATTTTGGCAGTGTGTAACATAAAAAAAAAAAGAGTGGAATCATAAAAAAAAAAATTACTAATTGAAATACAAGTGAATATGTGAGCTATGACAGACTCCTGGAGTTCAGCAGTCTGAACACAGTGGACTTAGCAGTTGGTATTTTAAAGACAAAAATCTTTTTGTGTTTTTTAAATTTAGAAAAGTGAACAGTTGCCTAAGAGTTACAAAGAGAAAGAAGCCTTCAAAGAACTGATTCGGCAAGGTAATCCATGTCCCAGGGGTCCCTTATTCCTGCTGGCAGAAATAGATACAAGGTGGTATCTGAGAAGTAATCCCAAGTTCTCTCAGGTTTAATTTATGACAGATCTTCTGCAATATACTGTATGATTCTTCTGCCAAATGATTGGTTTCTACAGGTGGGCCTTAAGATGCCAAACTTGCTTATAAATGTTTGTTGTCAGTGTTTTATCCTGTCTAAGATCCAGAGTGTGTTTTGATTTGGGTGGGAGCAAAGGCCTTAAGAGAAAATTCTGTTAAAAATCTGATAAAGAGGAAAGCAAATGGCTTTTGGCACTGGAATTGTTATTCTACAACTATTTGGTGTGTCCATTGACCCATCAGACATTTGGTAATCATTCACCTCTGCATGGTCAGGTTCTGTAGCACTGAGTGCAATGAGTGACTTCATTTGTGCAGGGGTTTTAGTCCAATACCTTCTCAGGGTGCTAAAATTCATGTGGCATTTTTATGATCTGTAGGCTTTATCTTAAATGATTGTAGAAAAACACCATTGACCGAATTTTTGGTATTTCCTCACTTGAAGGTGGTCTGTGTGCAAATTTGGAGTGGTCCTTATCCCCAGGCTGTGATAGGGAGCAGATCTGATCCTTAGTAATTACCTTTGGTTATGTCAGATTTCTAGTGGAGGCCCTTTCTTGGGCTGGCTTGCTCTGTGGATGCAGAAGTGTTTGCCAGATTTGATCAAAAAAACCCCAGCAAAACATGACTGGCATGGAAAAGAGAGTTGAATTGTTAATTTGGTGCTTATGAAACTTCATTATCTCCTTCTTACACAAATAAACCTGTGCTTTTGTGCTAAGTAACTTCTACCTGACATCACAGGAAAACGAATAATTTGCAGAATTTAGATGAAGTTGGCTTTATAATTACATCTGATCTTTTTTTCTTGTGATTTATTTTTCATTTTTTTGCTAGTAGCTGTTATGCCATGAATACATCCAAAGCCAGTCTGTTCTGTTGGTAAGACATAAATGATGACAAGTAATTCAAACAGTTGTGCATTTTAATTTTTTTTCAATAAGGTATCTTAAAGAATGAAAATGGGACCCCAGAAGATGAGGAAAACTTTGAAGAAGCTATAAAAAATGTGAACACAGCATTAAATCGTACAGAGGTAAAATAAACATTTTTGTGATAAAATTGAAACAATTTCAACTGCTTCATTTTCTCATACTATATTATTCCGTTTTAGGACAGAAATTCCATTTGTAGCATTTGTATTTAGCTAAAACAGGATTAATACAATGTTAGAACTGAAATTGTGTAGGTAAATACACCTAGATTAGCTGGCAGTGCAGCTTATGGAAATTCTCTTATTCCCTTGCTCTTGCAAGAAATCTGCATTTCCCTCCTGCAGACTTGAATTCAAGTCTAGAATGAGTCAGCAACCAGAGTGCATCAGTGAGTTCTTGTCTGAGCTCTTGTTTGACTTCTACAGTTCAGTCTGTAAAAAGCTCTGTGAAGTGCTGAGTACAATTGCAAGGATTTAGCAGGGAGAGGTGTGGCTGATGCTGATTTAAATCCACTGCTGGGAGTGGATTTCACTTACTGAAATTGTGCTGTATTGAAGCCAGGGTCTGTAGTAGTTACTCTCTGTAGAAATGAAGGGCTGCATGAGACTCCTGATACAATAAATTCACTTCTTTCCTCTTGGAGAAACTTACTACAAAATTTCTTTCATAAACTGGTCAAGCTTAAAAGCGTTAGAAGTGATGATTTCATTGTTTCTTAAATAATCCTGATGTAGTAACTTGTGGTTTAAAACTGAGCTCTGATTTCTTTAGTTTCTCATCTGGGGTAAACTGCAAAGGCTACATAGGGCAAAAGCACATTTTGTGATTCTTCCTAGATTATGTTCTCTTGTTCTGAACTGTGCATGACTTGGATGGTCATGTTAAGTCTCCCAGGAATGCAGCAGGTAAAACTTAGTGCTGTCATCCAAGCCACTACAAGACATGGCCCAGGATATTGATATTTATTTGAGTTTATGTGCCAGACTGACCTGCAGCAGTTAAGGATTCTGAGTAAAACACTGACTTTTGTAGGCCCATTCCCCTTCCCCAGCCTTTTGGCAGCTCTGCCCCAGCAGGCAGGGCGAGCAGTTGGGACAGTTCCTGCTGCAGTTTCCTAAATCTGCTCTGTCAGAGATGGAAGTCAGGTGAGATTTTGTTTGTGACATTGATCTTGCTCAGAAGCATTGCCTTGCCCTTGGGCAGGGCTGCTGTTTGAAAAGTGTCTGAGCAGCACTGACTGTGTGGGATTCAGAGGACATTTGCCATGAAACTCTGAGGTCACTTGGAGTTGGCTCACCTATGTAGTGAGTGTTGAGATAATTCAAAAAATCAAAAGGAATTGCAAACCCAATTCATTTATTTTCATAGATTCCAAGAGGCATTGAAGAGCTTTTTAATGATGATTGCTGCCTGAAACTCACGGAGCAGGTATGAGTAGTTAAGGGCAAGACTTAAATGTAGAAAAAGCATTGTAAATAACATCTGTGTACAGGACTGTCTCTTGTGCATTTGTAGTCATCTTCCTTCTGGATTTTGGTTCGAGCTTTAAAGGAATTTGTGGCAAATGAAGGGCAAGGAAGCTTGCCTGTCCGGGGCACCATTCCTGATATGATGGCAGACTCCAGTAAATTCATCAAATTGCAAAATGTGTAAGTAGGCAACTCCTTGAGGGAGCTCACTTCCATTCATGTGGCTTGTATTTTGTCTTTATAATGTAAAACAAACAAAAAAAAAAGGTAACCTTTAGTGTGGAGTTGATGGCTTTCTGCTGTAATTATTTATTTCTTCATCATCACCAGATACCGTGAAAAAGCAAAGAAGGATATTGCTGCTGTGGGAAGCCATGCTGCTAAATTGTTACAGTCCCTGGGCAAGGTGAGTCCCATAGGCAAAAAACCTATGGCCATTCTTCTAAAAGAGATAAAGACTTCTCTGAAAGGTTTAAAGCTTCAATAACTTATGTCACTTTGGGGATTTTGTTTGTCTTTTTTCATCTTGTGATATATTTAGTATTTGTTTAGTCTTAGGTAGTTTGCATTCTTTGAGGAATGCATGGGGATTATGGAGTGCAAGAAATAGTAAAAATGGGGATTATCCTGACATTATGGGTGACTTACACAGAACACTTACTTTGAGAATCAAGCAATGAAAGGAGCAGGTGATCTGTATTGGAATGAAGTATCTGTGAAGTATCTGCTTTATTTATCAATTTGGTTTGATCACATAAAAGTAAAATGCATACAGGGATAGACTATTTACAATTTAAGACACTTTTTTTTTTTTGGTACATTAGTAACTAGTTATTTCATTATTAATAAATACATTAATATATATGTGAAAGCAGGAATTCTTGGGCCAATATGTGTACTGGAATGAGTATATTGTCTCTTTTAGGCACCTGAGTCTATTTCAGAGAGAGAACTGAAATTGTTCTGTGAGTATGCTTGGATTCTGTTTTGGGTTAATGCAAATGATCAAATAATCAAAAACTTGAATGATCATGTAGTTATTAAGCAGTAAGTCAATAACTGAATCTTTCAAATACGAAGTGGTTTGCATCCCTCCTTTTCAGGAGAAGTAGCAGATGTTCAGCCTCTCTCAGGAGTGAGTCTGTAAAGGTTGACTTTAAAATGATGTATTTTTTCACTCCAAACAAGAGGGAGCAGCTTCCCTCTGCTTTCTGTGATGAGCACCTGAGCACTCTTGCCCATGCTGGGGCACTGGTTTCAGTGTGGCTCTGCAGACCTGAGGTAGTCTGAAAAGCTGGAACCCACTTGATGACACTTCAGGCTGTCTGTCCTGGATGTGTACACATGTCCAGCAGCAGCCTGGCTGAGGCTCCTCACAGCTGGAAAGCTCCTCTGTAAGCACAGGGGCCAAGGGTGTGCTGCCCTGCACTGGGAAAGCATTTGGGAACCTCCCAGTTGCTTCTTTTTCAGTGCTGGGTTGTAGCTGCACCCTGGGTTGGTTCATAACCATGATACTGGAAAGAGACCTTTTCCAGCTCATGGCTGTGCTGTTAAAATATTAATTGAGAACATGTGAGGCAGTGTTAGATGCAGTGGAAGATGGAAAGAACCATGTTGATTTGCAGCCTGGAAGAGGGACACGTGGTGGCTGTGGCTGATGAATTGCTGTGGTGTAGCTGTTACTTTAACCTGGCAGATAGATGGAGATTCCACATGAGCTCAAAGCATTTCCCTAAAACTCTCATGAGTTACACCTAAAGGTAGTTAGACAGGTTTGTATTGCTGCCAGCTGAGAAGAAACAGGAAGGTGTGTTGAATGCCATGCTGTTCAGTTGTAGCCTTTGCCATGTCCCGTGGCAGAGGGACAGAGCTGCAGGGCGTGGTGGTGGTGGCACTGATGGCTCCCTGTCCTTGTCCCCGTGCCAGGCAGCAACGCCGCCTTCCTGCGCCTGGTGCGCTGCCGGTCCCTGGCTGAGGAGCACAGCCCCAACTCCTGCAGCAAGGATGCCATCAGTAAGTATTGCTGCTGCCCTCAAACCTCACTGCATTTCCAGCCTGGAATGCTTTGGTGAGGGACGGGAAATGGAAGCTGCATGTTCTGTTGCATTATGCAGTTTTATCATTTGGAAGGTCACAATGCCTTCGGTGAATTTAAGTAAATTCTCGCTTTAAGGAATATGTCTCTCAACTACAAGTATGGAGATTTTAGGTCTAGAGTGTTGAATTCAATTTGATTTTGAAATTTCAAAAATGACCTTACAGATTGATGCATGTTTCAGCTTTTGTTTTCTTGTGGATTTTACTTGTAAGTACTCTATAAATAAAACACTGTTTTCTTCAAACTTCTCTTTTCTGTACCTCAGTTATTTCTAACAGAGCTGAAAAAGTGCTTTAACCTGACCAAATGAAAATAATTATGTTGACCCCTTTTAGCTTATCTCTTTAGGATGTGAACTAACAAACTAGTTACTTAATATTGCTTTTGGTTTTTATATTGCCTTTTTTTTTTGAGCCTGCATAGCTTAATGAAAAACCTGGAAATACTTTTTTATTGAAGTTTATTGAAATTAAGTTTAAACTTAAATTAAGCTTAAATTAAGTTTAAGCTTAAGTCCTCTGAATGTTTTGAACAAAATATGTATATATTTCGTGTATACATACATCTTGTAATATTTATCATTTCAGTGAAAGCTCCTTGAATTAGTAATGTGCAGTGGGATATAAGTAGCAGTTAGCATTTACAAAGACTACTGAGCTGTATGGTAAGGGATTTAAGACCTGTTCTATAATTACAGTCATTACAGATAATACTTACAGCATGTGTTTTAAATCCTAAAATTATAACCAAGGAATACCCATTTAAATGAAAGCAGCTGCCAGAATTGAAATGTGGGTTCCTTCACTGAATAGTTTATATTAAATACGTATAATATGGTTTTGTCATAAACTTTGGAGGCAAAATTGGGTATCTGACAGTTGTTTGATTAAGATTCTGTCACAAGTTGTATTCATTAAGGTTTCTTTCTGCTGCAGATTTTACCGTTTGTTTTCAGGGTATTCAAAACCTTGCTTTTTCCATTCCCTCTGCAGCAGCTAACCAGTTCTCCTGCTGTTTTCAGTTTCCCATATGGATAACCCAGACAGTGAAATTGTGCTGTACCTGATGCTGAGGGCTGTCGATAGGTTTTACAAGCAGCATGGCAGATACCCAGGTATGTTTATACCAGTTATTTCACATCATCAAAAGAAATGTAAAAATCCAATAGTTACTGTAGTTCAAGTTATAAACTGCAAATACATTAATTGTGGTTTTGTTTCCATAGCAATACAGCTTTAGGAATGTGAAAATTAAAATGAGAGTTTTTTTCTCTTTGGGAACTTAAGGAATTTATCTGAATTAGTATCATTAATGGGTTGTGTGGATTATGAGTCAGTTCAGCTATGCAGTAATTGGTCTATCGTGAGAAGCATCAACAGAATATTTATTTTTTATTAGTCTAGTACTAATGATACATTAATTGGCTTAGAAACTTCTTAGAAAAACAAAATACTTAGGCTGCCATTTAAACCCTTTAGCTTTGACTGTGGTGTTATAGTTGTGTGACAAAAGAGGTGATTTATTTTCCAGGCGTCTACAACTACCAGGTGGAAGATGATATTGGGAAGCTAAAATCATGCCTGACTGGTTTCCTCCAGGAGCAGGGGTTGTGTGTAGTGGTGAAGGATGACTATGTGCACGAGTTGTAAGTGCTGTTTGTGAGGGGTGGCTGTGCTGGTAAAGCTGCTGGGCCCTCTGTGACTGTTCTCTCCCCTGCAGTTGTCGGTACGGAGCTGCCGAGCCCCACGCTGTGGCCACCTTCATGGGAGGTAAGAGACACTGCCAGGGCCACACCAGCCTGCTCAGCCAGAGCTCTGCTGCCTCACAGCTCTGCCCTCTCAGAGCACAGGCTGCACTCACAGGCTGCACTCACAGATGGCATTAGGGCACAATCCTCCCCTTCATTCTCCAGACATCACCTCCTGGTGTACACATAGAGTAAGTGGGTGCAGCAAGGGTTATAATCAGTAAAATGAATGAACATCAAAAACAATCTCAGTACATCAACTCTTCAAGCTTAAAAATGTGTTTAGAAATGAAATCTGCAAAGAGGCTTAATTATTTTTTTAAAGGAAAGTGATAGTTACTGTAATTTTTAAATTCATGCAGTACACACCTTTTTTTAACATACTGCACTTAGGTTAAAGATCTATGAAATACAAGTACCCTTGGTTTCTTACCTTCATTCAGCCTGCAGATATGTTCTAATGGATGCTCAAAATTGATAGTTAACTTACCTTCTTTATTTGGCTTCATGCAGTGCTAAACATAGTTACGTATTATATATTCTGCATATATAGAATTTTTTTTGCTGATTGAGCAAAATCTGGTATGTATCATTCTTTAGAAAAATACATAAAGGTAATTTCTGAAGAAAATACAGAATGTTTCTTACTACAGAAAAACTTAGAGGGATCACACTGAAGTGACCCTTCAGTTTATCTTGCAGTTAAGTTTTACATGATTTTTTTTTAAATTCAGCTTCTCAGTTGAGAGAGGTCACGACTTGCATGGGTCTGTCCACTCACCTATTTTCACTCTGTATGTACATGGCAAGAAAGTGTATGCAAAGCCAACTTTTGAAGTAGCAGCTTTCTGATCTTTTATGATGGAAAGTACTGAAAGGCATTTTTATCTATTAGGAGATTTATCAGGCACTTCTGAAATAATTCCAGTGTAGGGGCTTCTAAATAAATAACATTATTTTACTGCTGTTTAAATAAGACCTGCTAACTGCCTTCTGTTTTTTCTTCTCTTTTGCAGGAGCTGCTGCACAGGAAGTTATCAAAGTCATTACAGGGCAGTTTGTAATTTTTAATAACACCTTTATTTACAGTGGAATGTCACAGACTTCAGCAACTTTCCAGCTGTAGAATGGGCTCTTGTATTCAATGCCTCCAGGCACTGCTGCTGCTGCATTTACAGTTTGGTAAATACTGTGGTGTTCTGCCACTGACTGGACTGTTCTGTTCTGTATTACTGGCTAATTAAAGTTTCTTTATTTGTAATTATGTTCTTCTTCTTCTTGTTTCCTGAGGACAAATAAAATGGTAGTATGTCCTGACAATTTTTTAAATCTAGAATTTTCTGACTCTAAACTGCATCTACTGAAGGGAACTGTACAGTTCTTCGTTGTGCCTATGATCAGAGAATTGCTTCATTGCTGCTCTGATTCATACAGAGCTTCACCAGCAAGAGAAAGCCTCTGGCCAAGATAAAATAAAATAATACAGTTATCTTAATGTAAATTAACTTTAGGAAATGGAGGTCTCTCTTGAAAAGCCCAAACAAATAAATCTAGCATCCTGTACTGTTGGAGATTCCTTTGTCAGTATATTCTACACAGGGATACAGGTGGGAAAAGACACTAAAACAATTTTCCTGTTGATAAGAGATGTTGTGACTGTAGGGCATAACAGCTGAAATAGGTGTTCTGAACCTGTTTTCAAAACATAATTTCTTCTTTTTGACACTAGACAGAATTTGGTGACAATAGACTGTAAAAAACCCAATGTTTTGAAACTCAAGGTATTAAAAGCTGCCTTGATTATGCATTAAAGCAGCCAGAACGTACATCAATATGATTTTCTAATTTAATTTATAACTACTAGAAAAATAAATAAGCTAACAAAAATGTTTATAATATTTTATTTTAAAGACAAAACATGATTTATGCCCCAGAGAAAATTACTGAGATAAAAATTGCATTGTAACTGAGGATTTGTTTTTGCCATTTATGTGTTCCTCGCTCTGAGCAAGGTGATTAGCCCTTATTCAGGTCTTCTTGTTCCTGTTAAAGGAAACATCACGTCATTGTCCTTCCAAAAAGAAGTGGTGTCAAGAATGTAATGAGTATCTAGTGGGGGATATTCTTTTGCACAGTAGCCTATAGGTTGTTTGGTTTGGTTTTATTTCCACACAGCATCAAACCTTGCATTTAACTCATCTACTTCAGTTTTTGATCGACCTTCCACCGGGTCTGTGTTTCCTGTAGCAACTTCAAATTCGTCCTCGAAGTTCCTCCAGAAGTATGGCAACACTTCAGTCAGATTTATCCTGAATGGCTGCTCCCCTCCACGTGGCCAGAGCTCGGGATAACTTCCCAGTGTTAGTCCCAGGTGACGAGTGGCTACGATCTGGCAGCATCCTGAAACGGGCTGTCCTAGATGGCTTTTTTTTTGTTTTTGTGTGTGTTTGGGGTTTTTTGTGGTTTTTTGTTTGTTTGTTTGTTTTTTGTGGTTTTTTGTGGTTTGTTTTTTTTTTGGTTTTTTTTTTTTTGGTGGCGGGGTGTTTGTTTGGGCTTTTGGGGTTTTTTTTGTATTCCCAGAGCAGACTGTTCTTCTCTAGATTGCTGGTTCTCAGTGCACATCTTCCTTCATGAAAACAGGATTATTTTTTTGAGTGATAGAAGCCATCTTAGGATCTTACTGCACAACTTGATGTTTGAGAGAGATTTTCTACAACCCTTTTCTGAAACAGAATTAAACAGGACTTTATAACTGGGCCCAGTTCAGGTCAGATCTAAGAGTACAGTGCCTAAAGGAGACACAAAGATTTGCAAGCTCCAGTGTACAGTTTATAGAAATGTGAGTAACATGGAATAAAACTTGCCTCAAGTGAAAACTTCAGGGGGTTATAAAATATACACAGCAAAGGTGGCCTTGTAATATCCAGAACCAAAGCAAACATGTTACATGTGAGAATATTTTCATGTGGCCTGTTCAGAGAGCTGGCTGCTGAGGAGGAGTAATCTGTAGTCAAGGTTTCCCTATACAGAGATTACACACACAAAAAAATCCATAATACTGAGAAGAACAGGGCCTTTTGACACAGGGCACAGCTAATCTGGGAGTTACAGATTATATCAGATAAGCACACAGTATTTATTTCTTCACTATAATTTCAGATACTGTGCTCAGTTTGACTGCTGGGACTGGTAAACTGACAGTAGTGGCAATAATTAGTGCCTTGATTAGAAAGAGGCTTCAAACAAGTAGTTGCATTCATGCTGTTGATTTTAGCAAAACTAGCCTGAATTCTCTTTAAATGTGGAAAACCACCTGAGAATCAACCAACTAATGTGTCAGCTAGAAAGGGCCACCTTACACTAGGAATTAGAGAAGCAAGGCTTTTCTCAGGATATGGAGCTCAGGGGTGTATAGGAAGTACAGTAGGGAATTCATGGAAGGAAGGTTCTGCTAACTACATCAAATAGGGTCAGGTAGCCTCAAGGCACTAACAGTTCCTAAACAGAACTATTATTTAACGTATCACTTAAGGTTGTGGATGTGCCCATTAATCCATAGCAACAGATTTGCTGCATTATCCCAAGTGTCACCAGCCACAATCTGAAGAGCAACTGTGAGACTACAAAGAAACAAGAAAAATCTCCTTTCATTAGCTACTGTGCTCCCTCACCAAGAGAACACTATACTAGTTGAATTAATAAAATGTACCCCATCTAGTAAGAACATCCTGTAATATGTTGCATGCAAGCTGGTTTTGGCTCATTTTGCAAGTAGGATTAATTTTTAGAAATTTCAGACTTTCCTGTTAATACCAGATAATAGTGCAGTTTGGTAGACTAATCAGATTACAGGGAATGTCAGCATGATTTGATTTTAAATGATGTAAAACATGTTATTGGAACTATTACCCTCTCATTTTACGAAAGGATGACCTGGAGGAAGGACAGACAGGGTTCACCACATCTCAAGAGCTGCAGACCTCTCCTTCAGTATCCTTTTAAAAATATACTTTGATTATTCTGCTTTATCTCTGACTGACATTTTCTGACAGCAGGTTACAATGTGAATTTTAATAAGACATGGATTTTGTCACAACAATGGATTGTGTAAACAAACACTGTGTAAGAAAATGGTATACAAACTTACCTTTTACACGCACACCACCAATTTACCACCTGTTATAACCAAATATCTGATGGGTGTTTTCAGTTAAACCCCCCACTATTCTACCTAGTCCTTCCCATTATTTTGACTCATGAACTTCCCTTTTGCATCTCCCTCATCCCCCACATCTTTACTCTCATTGGTTACAGCAGGGCTCAAGCTCATTTTATTTCTGGTTAATCTGATTAGGT
>JANPWX010000046.1:182579-204766 GCA_024734555.1 Trochalopteron elliotii
GCTTCCATGTTCCCTCAAAGACCTTTAAGCCCACCTATCCTGCAATATTTAGGTTTATGGATTAAATCAGCTTGTGCTGTGCATATACATAACTAACTTTCCTATGACTTGCTGTGGTCACACTTTGCTAGTTATAAAAACCTAACAGCAAGATCAGAATTTTTACTTGAACATTGCTTAATATATGGACAAACAACTGTGATATACAGAACACTTTCCAGAATTTCTTTTTTTTTTTTCCTCACAGGACAGAACGTTTGGCTAGAGATATCATGCAAGACATGGGAAGTCATCACATTGTTGCACTCTGTGTCCTTAAAGGAGGCTATAAATTCTTTGCTGATTTGCTGGATCACATAAAAGCACTAAATCAAAATGGTGAAAAATCTGTGCCTGTTACTGTGGATTTTGTCAGAATGAAAAGCTACTGTGTAAGCAACTTTCTTTTCTTTGGAAAATTGACTCTCTCCATAGACTGGCATTCTACATAGTGGTACTTTGCATGAGAACCCCACAAAAACTGAGTTCATGTATACACTCTGTTCAAATTACCCACTAAAAAGGAACTGATTTACTGATCTGCCCCAGAGGATGGATATTATGCATTCACTAGTGTCCTGGTTTAGGGCAAATTTGGGAGGAAATCTCCGAATGGGGTTCCTCTGAAAAGCAAATCCAAACAGCCCCTCCCCCCAGCAGGTCCGGGGAAAGAATTCCCTCAAAGAAGAGTGGAAAAAAACCCCTATTTATTTCACAAACAAAATGCCCACAAGCATAAAGAATGAATAATAATAATAATAATAATAACAATAATAATAATAATATGAAACAATAAAACCTCTCGCTGCTCGGAAGAGAGATGGCAAAACTCAGAGTCCGTACCAGGAGTCTGTTTATCAATCCCTTCAGTGCTGGAAGATGCCGAGTCCCGGCCCGGTGGGCCACGGGTGCAAGATCCCGGTGCTCCTCTGGGTTTTCAGTCCAGAGCAGATTTAAACAGTCCCAAAGAAAAATAAAATAGTAAAAAAAAAGTCCAGGAAAGCTTCTTTGCCTCAGCTAGCTAGACTAACAAAGGGGGAAAAAAAACCTCTCTCTGCCTGCCCTCCGTGCATCCGACGAAGGAAAAAAAAAGAAACCACACAGTCCCAAGGACGAGAGCAGATTCAGAGGAGTGAGTTTGTTTCTCAAAACAAACTGCGCGCTTCTTCTTTCCCTGCTCACTCTCAGAACCAGTCTTAAAGGTACAGAACACAGAACAGACGATTTGGGGATACAGGCATCATAGTCACCCTAGGACAACTAGAATAAGCATAGAGCAGAACACTCAACATGACAAAGCCAGGGGCAGATCTCAAACTCCCTCCTCTTGCAAAAAAGCAAGAGCAACACACCTTTCAAACAAATACAGACACTGTTGGGCATGCTTATGTGACTTCCATCTCTTCTTTCTCCTTCTAGAATGATCCACCTGCAGAAAAAATCAGTTTTGTTGGAGAGGAGCTGTCTACACTAAATGGGAAGGTATGAATTAGTATCTTTGTCTTTTAAAGGGAAACAACTGTTCTTGTGTATTTTCCAGGAAATCCATCTTCATTAATATTTTGGTACTGCATACTTCCAGGCACCTAACACTGATTTAAAATGCTGGGCTTTGAAATAGTGAATAATTCCCACTGATCTCAGTGGAAACTTGAAGTGATCAGTAATGAGTGCTCCCAAAGATCCTATTCTCCATTTTATCCCAGAACCCCCAGAAATGAACCACACTGAGCTGACTCATTCAGTGTGGCTCTGCAATACTAGTGCTATACACAGAGCACTATATTGACCTGACATAGGTGCCTTTATCACCATATTTTAAGCTTTCAGAAATACTTGCAGAAATTTTGACTCTTCAGAAATCACCCAAGTCAAGTCAGTAGTTCAAGTGACAACCTCCTTTGAAAATCAATGCAACTTCCTTGTAACTGAGGGTTGTAGTGTGCTTTTTTTGGCTGTATAATTTGCTGAAAATTGCCATTTAAATCTTTTCTCTTCTTTCCCTTCTTTCCCTATGTAGTCTCTTCCAGAATGTGTTAGTAGTAGAGGTAAGTAGTGATTGAAAGAGAGGTGGAATGACATGGATTTTTTCTCCCTTCTTTTCAAATTAATACATATTACATATAACATAAGAATTAATTATGTTGCTGTGCTGCCAGGTTGGTATACTCTAATTTAGTCCACTGGCAGTCTGGTTTTCCTCTCAGACTTGAAGGATAATTTATTTTTTTATCTCTTTCAGGACATTATCGAGACTGGTAGAACAATGAAAGCACTGGTGTCAAAAATAAAAGACAAGAAACCTAGGATGGTTAAAGTCGTAAGGTACAAGGATATAGCTACTAACTGACATATTCAAATCATTTGGGTGAATAGTCAGTGTATGCTGACAGGTGCTTGTTTGGCTTGAAGTTTGGGGGGAAGGAGGCAAGTGCAGGAAGTAATCCTCATCCAGCTGCTGAAATATTAAGTGTTTCTTAAACTGGGAAATTTACCCATGCAGTACCATCTTCACTGCTCAAATTAATTAAATAAAAGGGTTTATGGCTCTTTCTGTGTAGTCCATAAAGTCTAATGGATTCCCTGTTTCTTGTTTTACGTTTGAAGGAAATTCATCTCTTTCCATAGGTTTTCTAACACCACCTCAGTTGCCTCAATACTAGAATGACAACACTCAGAATGTTTCTTAACATTCTCAACTGTAGAAGTTTCCAGAATCTAAGAGTCTGTCAGCACTTGGAAGATGACTTCAAGTAGCATTCTAGATCTGCTTTTGGTAGATCTCTAAAAGGAAAATCTGTGGAATATCCCTGTGTCTGTCAAGTAACCACAATGCTTTATAAAAACAGTTGCTTTATGCACCAGTTATTCAGACAGTCCTTCTAGTGACTGTCCAGGAGGTTCTCAGTTTCTTCTGAAGTGCACAGGCAAACCAAGAATAGATGTGATTTTGCAGAAGAAATTGTCCTTTTTTCCCTCCCTCCCTCCCCACTAAAACCACTACCAGCTGTAAGAAATAGGACAGGAGACCAAGTTTCCTCCTTTTAATGCCTTTATTATCCAGCTCTTTGAGGGGTGAGCTCAAAGGGATGCCCTACGCCGCTGGTGGTGGTGCCTGCTTCCACCGCTGAGGAGGTGGTGCCCAGTCGGAGCTGTAGAATGCCGCTGCAGAGCCGAGAGTTCGCCCACGCGGGGGTCCTCAGAAACTCAGTTGGCTCATTTACTCTCCAGGGGTGCCTTTGCTTTTTAGTATCTTTTAGGTTAAGGGGAGCAAGTTGGGGTACCAAGTTGCCTCATGGGAGGAGTTTGATTGGTCCTTCGGAATTTCCATAAATAGGCGACAACACAGGCAGAGACGAAGGTGGAGTTGAGCTTTGACTGGCAGTCACTTGGTAAGGCGAGTAACAATGTTTCTAAAGGAGAAGGGGAGGGGAGGAAACTTCGGGGTACAGAATAGGGACTTTTAACAGTTTAGAAAAAAACTCATTTATAACATTTTTATAGAACTTCATAATACCTATATAACTTGATAACACTTCTTAACACTTTCTGTGTGGGGTTGCTGCTTATTTCTCTCACCAGCCACTTGGACATGCTTCCCCCTCTGTGCTGTTCTAGTGTCCTGAGGCATTGCTACATGGAAGGGCAATGATCTGAGACACAGGATTGAAGGGAACTGAATACAAAGCAGAGCCACTTGGACATAAAGAATGAACCTAGATCAGAGCCTTTGCTTCTCCCTCCACTACGAGGCTGACCACTGCTTTTTCTGTGCAACAATCTCACTGTTTTAATTTAAGTGCATGATTTTAGAAGCTTATGTGGACGTGAGGCAGAAGGGAAGTCAACAGCTTAGAGCAAGACAGATTTTAAAAACCAACCTTCTCTGCTCTGCCTTACAGCCTGCTTGTTAAAAGGACATGTCAGAGTCCAGGTTACAGACCAGACTGTAAGTATCGTGTTTTTCTAGTATTTCTTTTTTTGTATTTTCCAAAACACAGTCTTACGATTTCACTTCAGCACATCTGACAACTGGCACATAAGTTTCATGAGGGCCAAGAGAAATGGGGAGAAACTATACAAAACTTGTGAACTAATGACCAGCTATGCCATCCTGAGACCTCATGACCACATTTCTTCCCCTGGTTGGCCTGAGTGCAGGTTTAGCTATTTGAAATACAAATTTAACTATTTAGATGGTAGAAATAGAATCAAACCTTAACTGGTTTGCTTTGCTTTGACCCTAGAGGGCATGTTTTGACTCTGTGTTATTATGTGGTGGTGTGTTTTTGAGTTTCAAACATGTTTCATGTATACTTCAGTTTTATGTACTCCATTTTGTTCCCTTGGACTCCATTTTGTTCTTCTATACCCCATGTTGTGTGTAACCCTCCCCCATACCTTTCCCCAGCAACTGCCCTGTGATTGGTTCCCCCCTTGAGTTGTCAATCTTGTATTATGTATCCCCCTGTCATGTCCATCATCCCGGGGCCTCTCCCTGAGTCTGGAAAGTTCGGGGAGAGGCGTCGAGTGATTGGGCAGGATCCAGTCATCCCCCTCCCACTCCCCTTTGGTTTGTTACTGTTTATGTCAGTTATGTGATCAGCCACTCCCCAGTTTATTCCTATTTGTGCTTTCTGTAACCCATCCCTGAAACCCACCCCCCTTTAAAAGGTGCTGTCCCTCTCTGCTGGTTGTCTCTCCTGGGGCACTGGCAGTGAGGTGAGGGCTCCTTGCCCAATAAACTCCTGTTCTGTTTCACCCCCAAGAGAGTCCCTCCTTTCATTCGCTTCTCTCCATCATTGCACACCTGCCCTCGACGCAGGCACAGACCACCTGTTTGCGGCGGCGTCCCGGGGCTAGCCAGGTGAGGCGACGCCGACACTGCAGAGTGGTGCCCAACGTGGGGCCCCTGCTCGAAGGCACACTGCTGTGTGTAGCAGCATGAGGGCTGACACAGCTGGCCCAGCTCGCACTGGACCCTGTGCAGTGGATCTGTGGGATCTGTGGACTCGCCCGGACCCGATCCTTCAGCGCGTCATGTGCCACCGGTTGCAGCAGCTCCTGCATGGAGTGCGCTCCCGGTGGAGGAGGGAGGCAGCTTCCCGGCGCCCAGGGAAGTCTCCCTCGGAGAGGAGTCGCAGCACATCGACCTTCCCCCACCGACCGGTTTGGGTGAGTATATTCCCTTTGGGGAAAAAACTTACAGGAAGGCTGTTAAAAGCCTCGAGGCAACTGCCTCATTTGGGATAGTCGGCCTGGAGGACGTGCTCCAGGAGGCTAAGGGTCGCGACCCCTGGGGGGGGGAGAAAAATTTTTACCCTTCCTCAGTCTCTTTCCCGGTCAGTTTTTCTGTTGTTTCGGTTGCTTTTGAGGTTTTGTTTGGGGCCGATAGTGGGTGTTTCGGTTTTGCTATCGGTTTTTCTGTTGTTTTGCAACACCCCGGGGGCGAGGCACCTGCCTGACCCAGTTTTAAGTGTGCTTGGCATTTTTATTTCAGTTTAAGTTTTGCGTTGTCGGTTGTGCTGTGGAAGGTGTGGTTTTTAACATTAAGCCGACATGGGTGCAAGGCTTTCTACCACACAGAAAGGAGTTTTTAATAAAGTTGTTGCTGTTTTGACAGTTTCAGAAGTTAAGTTCTCCAAAGGGGAACTTAAGAGGTTCGTGAGGTTGCTTTTCCTGCACTTCCCAAAGACCACCCCTGACCAAGTAAGCAGCGTGCCTTTTTGGAGCAGCGTCTGCAGGAAATTTTATAATTTGGTCGAGTCGGGGGACAAACAGGCAACCAAATTTATAATTTGGCTGCAGCGAATTAAAGCTGCCCTTATGCAAATGAAGGGAGTGCAGAAAAGGCAGCCTGAAAGTTCTGGTTCGGCTTTCCCTGGTTCTGCCCTATGCCCCAGTCCCAAACCCTCTCGCCCCCAGGCAGGAATCCTTAAGGGTGCGGCGAGGAGACCGGTCCCCGCCAGCCCCGGCTCCCTTAGGATCCCGAAGCCCCCCGCCCGAGTAGTCTTAACCGGACTGCTCGGGACTCCTGTGGTGGCCCTGGCCAGGCTGCCCAGGACTCTTCCCTTCCTCGCACTTCCCCAGTTCGGTCCCGTGTTCGTTTTAGTTTAGCTGAGGGTGAGCCACCACAAAATGGTGCCCTCAGCCCCAGTTCCCAAGATGGCGGCGGCTGCGTGGTCCGTTCGTCGTCTTTGTCTTCCCTTCCCGCCATTTCCCCTTCTCCTTCCTGAAATCCCTTTCGTCCCTCGACCAACCCCTTCCTCTCCCAAACCCCGCCTTCTTCCCATGAGTTTTTGTCCCCGCCCCTTCCATCTGCCCCGCCTCAGCATTTTTCCCACGCCACCCCCACCAAAGCTCCTCCTTCCTACTCTGCCCCGCGCTCCGCCTCCTTCCCTGTACCCTCCCAGGTTACAGCCACTCCCCCAGAATGCCCCAAGCTCCGCCCAGCTTCCGGTTCCCACGCCCTGCCTTCCGGTTCCCACGGTCCGGACCCAGAGGAGGAGGAGCCGGAACCCGGAAGCCTGGTCCCCAGTTGTCCTCCAACCCTCGCTCCAGTTACCTACCGGAGAGGGAGGGGGGGGACAGACAACAAACATCACTTGGGAGGCCCTATCCCAGCATGTTGTCAAGGATCTGGTAAAGGCCCTGAAGGAGTATGGACGGGAGAGTCCATACTTCCAAGGACTTTTGAATGCCCAACTCGCCGGGTCAGTGGTTGTCCCATTCGACCTGAAGTATCTATTCAGGTGCCTCTGTAACAAAACAGAGTATAAGCTCTGGGAGGCTACCTGGAAAGATCTTCTGCAGGACGCCCTCCCGAGCCTTTTAAGTGATCCTGACACTGCTGTGGATAGCAATGGGGACCAAATCACCCTCAAACATCTGGTGGGTGAAGGTGATTGGGCGGGAGCTTCAGAACAAGCCGCGGGCATTCCACAACCCATACTTGAACTCACGGCCTCACTGGCCAAGAAGGCATTTCTGGAGATGCAGCCTTCTGGTCCCCTACCTCCCTTTTTAGATATTTTCCAGGGCCCAGCAGAACCCTACATCCAGTTTGTGGAAAGACTGACTGCGGCCGTGGAGCAACAGGTGCCAGACCCTTTAGCGAGAGAAAGTGTGCTGGAACAGGTGGCGTTTACACACGCCAATGAGAGGTGTAAAGCAGCCATTCTCTCGCTACCTAAGAAGCCAAAGGAGAAGACCAGTCTGCACGAAATGCTCCATGCCGTGGAAAGTAAAGTACCTCTGCTGGTCCAAGGCCCATCTGGAAAAGGGAGGAGGCCCGAACACCGGACCCCGACCGCAGCTGCCGCTGAAACACCAGGATGGTTGAACACCACCGCCCCACAGACACCTGGCCGCATGAAGAGGCCCTTCCAAGGGTCCTCCGATAGGCCGTGTCTGCTGTGTGGCCAGAGGGGGCATTGGTGCCAACAATGCCCTCTCAAAGAGGAGTTTCAAGAGTTCAAGAGGGGAAAAGGGGGAGGAGGAGGGGGGAGAGGAAGAACAGGCCCCAACCAGGGCAAACAGGGAAACTAAAAGGAGAGCGCCGGGCCGCCCGGCGTGCGGATGTAAATCGGGCGGTTCGAGCCAGTAGGGAGAGAAAGGGGGACCTTATGACGGACCTTAACGGTTTTGATTTGTCTCCTTCCCAGGATTCAACAGAAGGTCCTCTCCAGGACCACCCACCGGACGTGACAAAGCACTGCATTTTGCCTGAACCAACATCGACCTTGACAACTACCTCCTGCCAGGAGCCGTTTCACCTTCGGCTGGCTGAACCGCTCCACCTGCGGGACAGGCAGTGGCACACCATTGTGGTGTCGCAGGAACGAGGTACGTGGCCCCTTATCGACGGGAAATATGTCGTCGTTGGGGACTGTAAATTCACACCAATGGACGTAGAAATTGGTCCTGGGGAAATCTTGGCAAACCCAGAGCGATTCGTCCTTTGGCTGCACAGTCTTAATCCGCCCACGTTCCTCCAAAAAGGACAGATCATTGCCCAGGTCATCCCGACCACAACAAATTCAGATTCGGAACCTGAGGACGAAAAGGGAGAGCCTCCTAAAGTTAATTCGGTCAGGGCAATTGGGAGGAACAGACCTAAAGAACTATGTAAGATCACTGTGGGCGGGGAGACCAAAGAGATCAACGGTCTCCTAGACACTAGAGTGGATGTGACAATTATTCCCACAAGCATGTGGCCGTCACATTGGGAGTTGCAAAATGTTGCCGGACACGTTGAAGGTGTAGGGGGTCTTCAATTGGCGAAGCAATCTAAGAGCGTGGTACAAATTGAGGGGTCAAAAGGACAAATGGCTACACTACGTTCTTTCGTGATGGATTACAAGCAGCGCCTGTGGGGGAGAGACCTGATGGCCCAGTGGGGGGTCACAATTGACATACCCGACCCTCCCAAAGTTTTTCGGGCGGCGGTTGCTGAAGAGCGTCCCACCCTGAAACTGAATTGGAAGACTAATGAACCAGTCTGGGTGGAACAGTGGCCACTTTCTAAACAAAAATTAAAGGCGCTCAATGAGCTCGTGGAAGAGCAGCTGAGGAAAGGCAACATTGAGGAGACCACTTCACCGTGGAACTCCCCAGTGTTTGTCATCCAAAAATCGGATAAGACCAGGTGGCGGCTCCTCCACGACCTCCGAAAAATTAATGACGTCATTGAAGACATGGGATCTCTCCAACCAGGGATGCCTTCCCCAACCATGCTCCCACAAAATTGGAATCTGGCCGTCATTGACATCAAAGACTGTTTTTTCCAAATTCCCTTACATCCTGACGATGCCCCACGTTTTGCCTTCTCAGTTCCCACCATTAACCGAGAAGCCCCTCGGAAGAGGTACCACTGGAGAGTGCTGCCTCAGGGCATGAAGAACTCTCCCGTTATTTGCCAGTGGTACGTCTCTTCCTTGCTGTCTCCAGTTCGTGCAGCGGCACACCAGGCCATCATTCATCATTACATGGATGATGTACTCGTGTGCGCCCCGAACGACGACCTGTTGGCCCACGCGCTGGACCTCACAGTGGCTTCACTGGTTGCTGCAGGGTTCGAGTTGCAGGAATCTAAGATTCAGAAGATGCCACCCTGGAGGTATCTAGGGCTTGAAATCGGTAAGCGGACCATTGTTCCGCAAAAATTGGCAATTAAAACCCAAATTCAGACTTTGGCGGATGTCCACCAACTGTGTGGGGCATTGAATTGGGTGAGGCCTTGGCTGGGTCTTTCCACCGAAGACCTGGCCCCTCTTTTCAATTTATTGAAAGGGGGAGAGGGGCTGAGTTCCCCTAGGTCACTCACCCCAGAGGCGGAGAGGGCCCTTGAGAAGGTCCAAAACACCATGTCCACCCGGCAGGCCAACAGGTGCAAACCTGACCTGCCTTTCAAGTTCATCATTCTAGGGAGGTTGCCACACCTCCACGGGTTGATATTCCAATGGGACAAAGAAGTCACCACCATTTCCCGGAAGGACCGAGGCGGAGAAGATCCTCTCTCCGTTATAGAGTGGGTCTTTCTCAGCCACCAAAGGTCCAAGAGGATGACGCGACCACAGGAATTGATGGCTGACCTTATCCGGAAGGCCAGAGTCCGCATTAGAGAACTGGCCGGATGTGATTTTGAATGCATTCACGTCCCAATTCGACTTAATTCGGGCCAAATTACTAAGGCAATGTTAGAGCACTTGCTTCAGGAGAACGAAGCCTTGCAGTTTGCCCTGGATAATTACTCAGGCCAAATTTCAATTCATCGGCCTGCCCACAAAATTTTCAATCAGGACGCCCAATTCCAATTGGAATTAAAAAGCGTTCAGAGCAAAGAGCCCCTTGACGCTTTGACAGTTTTTACAGACGCGTCCGGAAGGTCCCACAAGTCTGTAATGGCTTGGAGAGACCCTCAGACTCAGCGGTGGGAATCAGATGTTGTTGAGGTCGAAGGTTCGCCTCAAGTCGCTGAGTTGGCCGCAGTCGTCAGAGCTTTCAAGAGGTTCTCTGAACCATTCAATTTAGTAACTGATTCGGCATATGTTGCCGGAGTAGTATCCAGAGCAGAAGGTTCCATACTGCAGGAGGTCTCCAACATTGCCTTGTTCGAGTTGCTCTCGAAATTAGTCAAGCTGATTTCCCACCGAGAGCAACCCTTTTATGTGATGCATACAAGGTCGCACACGGAGTTGCCAGGGTTTATCGCGGAAGGAAACAGGAGGGCCGATGCCCTTGCTGCCCCTGCCGAGATAGCCCCATTGCCGAATATTTTCGAGCAGGCGAAGATCAGCCACCAATTATTCCATCAAAACGCCCCAGGTCTGGTTCGGCGTTTCCACCTTACCTGAGACCAGGCCAAGGCGATCGTGGCCGCCTGTCCCAGTTGTCAACAGCACGCCCTCCCCACCCTGGGTGTGGGAGTGAATCCCCGTGGGCTTTCCAGCTGCGAGGTGTGGCAAACGGACGTCACGCACTTCTCCCAGTTCGGGAGGCAAAAGTACGTGCACGTCTTGGTGGACACCTTCTCTGGAGCTGTCTATGCCTCTGCCCACACAGGGGAGAAGGCGGGAGATGCCATAAGGCATCTAGTCCAGGCCTTCTCCTTTTTGGGCATCCCCAAATGTCTCAAAACCGATAACGGCGCTGCATACAAATCCAGGGAATTCTGCAGCTTCCTGCAGCAATGGGGTGTGGAACACAAGACAGGCATCCCCCACTCCCCAACGGGCCAAGCGATAGTGGAGAGGACCCATCAAAATCTCAAAAGGGTCCTTAACCAGCAGAAGCAGGTTCTAAGAAAAGAGCCCCCCTCAGTAAGGATAGCCAGGGCCTTGTATACTATCAATTTTTTAAATTGTTCGTATGAATCCCTGAACCCGCCGGTGACCCGACATTTCGTGAAGGGCGGTCAGCTAGCTCTCCAGGAAAGGCCGAAGGTGCTTGTCAAAGACCCAGAGACTTGGAGGACAGAGGGGCCGCATGATTTAGTCACGTGGGGGCGTGGGTACGCCTGCGTCTCCACCCCCACCGGATTAAGGTGGATACCATCAAGGTGGGTGAAACCCTATGTCCCCAAAGTCTCAGGGAAAGAAGTGCCCCAGGTGTCGGTGGCCTCCTGGAGGAGGAAGCGAGAGGAGACAAGTCCCCCTAGGGAAGCTTTCCCTCCGCCAACCCTCCCAGAGTGGCTCTTCATAGAGGAAGAGGAGTCCACAGTTTTCTCCCCATCCCAGAGTGGCTGTTTACCTAATTTTCTTTATTTGAGTCATAGGTTGCTCCTACTGGACCCGGCCCGAGATGAAGGTCCCTCACGCGACACCACTCCTCAACATCGCGCTTCTCACCAGTCTCCTCCAATCGACCATGACGTGGATCGTCCCTCAGCCGAAGGCCAACGTCTGGAAGACGCTGGCAAAGACCCTCGGACAGGACCACATCTGCCTGTCCTCAGCTGCCGCAAGTGACCCACTGTCATCCTGTCTTGTGGGGATCCCGTTCCAGGAGACGGAGCTACCCCCCGCTCTCCTCCACATGAAGACTTCCTTTAATCTTAAGCCCAACCGCGTGTCCCATTTTAAAGAAATTAATCATGGTCCACATCCTGTAAATAACCCCCTGGCTCTTTGGAAGGAGTGGGTGGCCACCCTCCCTGAAACTTCCCAGGAACCTCAGGAGCTGGAACTCCTAGGCTCTTCCCCCGCTCCCCTTTGTATACACTTCAATTTCGCCCCACCAAAGGGTCAGGAGAAATCCTATTATAAAATCACGCAGATAAAGGATGCGTACTGGGCCGGAGCGTGGTGCGGCTGAACTGCCCACGTGTGGATGGCCAGTACAGGCATTGGAAAATCACGTTCCCTCCCTGCTGGTACCTTTTTAATTTGCGGAGATAGGGCATTCCCAGGCATCCCCCCTCGTCTCATCGGAGGCCCATGCACACTAGGCAAGTTGGGGCTGTTTACCCCCAATAAAACCCAAATCATGGATTGGGCAAAGAAAAATTCCTCACAGCACGCAGCAATCAAAAGACGAGACCTGGCAAGTCTCTACCCAGATTGCGATTCGGAGATCGTGCATTGGTCCCGGGCCAAGGCCACTGCGGTCACAGTATTTTTGCCCTGGGTATCAATTGCCAAATCGATGGGTGAACTCGGCCGATTGGAGTGCTGGGTGGTAAAACAAGCAAATTTAACTACCAACGCC
The DNA here is from genome assembly GCA_024734555.1 of Trochalopteron elliotii. Taxonomy (NCBI): domain Eukaryota; kingdom Metazoa; phylum Chordata; class Aves; order Passeriformes; family Leiothrichidae; genus Trochalopteron; species Trochalopteron elliotii. The sequence continues at coordinate 194,826 of JANPWX010000046.1, forward strand.
TTGTCTAACCTCCTATCAGACGAGGAAATAACAAGACAGGCCACTTTGCAAAATCGGGCGGCCATAGATTATCTACTCCTCCTGCACCAACATACATGTGAGGAGTTTGAGGGTCTTTGTTGTTTCAACTTGTCGTCCAAGGCTGAGGATGTCCGGAAATCCATTCAATCGATCCGAGACATGGTCGAAAACATCAGGAAGGAAACCGGAGACTGGTTGGACAATTTGTTTGGTAACTGGGGCCTCTCGGGCTGGGCCAGCTCAGCAGCAAAATCCGGACTTTTAATTCTGTTCATTATTATTATAATGTTGGTTGGTTTCGGACTTATCAAAAAACTTTTGTTTCGCTTGATTTCTGATGCCACAACCTCCCCGAGCGTGAACAACGCTGAGTGCGAGGACATAGAGATGGAAGACCTTAGAAGGAGAGAAGAAGACGAAAACTATGTCCCCGAACAGCACGGACAGTGGCCAAGTCCTTTCGAGGACTGGCCAACAAACCAGCAATGGTTCGCGGACTTATATCCCAGGTCCCCATACCTTGGGTGCAAACCGCAATTCCGCACTCTTTAAAAAATAAAAAAGGGGGAGATGTGGTGGTGTGTTTTTGAGTTTCAAACAGGTTTCATGTATGCTTCAGTTTTATGTACTCCATTTTGTTCCCTTGGACTCCATTTTGTTCTTCTATACCCCATGTTGTGTGTAACCCTCCCCCATGCCTTCCCCCAGCAACTGCCCTGTGATTGGTTCCCTCCTTGAGTTGTCAATCTTGTATTATGTATCCCCCTGTCATGTCCATCATCCCGGGGCCTCTCCCTGAGTCTGGAAAATTCGGGGAGAGGCGTCGAGTGATTGGGCAGGGTCCAGTCATCCCCCTCCCACTCCCCTTTGGTTTGTTACTGTTTATGTCAATTATGTGATCAGCCACTCCCTGGTTTTCCCTTACTGGCCTGTTCTGTAACCCATCCCTGGAACCCATCCCCCTTTAAAAGGTGCTGTCCCTCTCTGCTAGTTGTCTCTCCTGGGGCACTGGCAGTGAGGTGAGGGCTCCTTGCCCAATAAACTCCTGTTCTGTTTCACCCCCAAGAGAGTCCCTCCTTTCATTTGCTCCTCTCCATCGCTGCACACCTGCCCTCGACGCAGGCACGGACCACCTGTTTGCGGCGGCGTCCCGGGGCTAGCCAGGTGAGGCGACGCCGACACCGCAGATCACCTCACCCACTGGGTAGAAGCCTTTCCTACCTCAACTGCAACTACCTCCAAAGTGGCTAAGATGCTATTAGAACAGATCATTCCCAGATACGGGACAATTGAAAGAATAGAATCAGATAAGGGAACACACTTCAAAAATTTTTCATTCTATATGTGTTGTATTAGACATAAATTGGGAATTTCATACCCTGTAGCACCCTCAAAGCTCTGGATGTGTGGAGAGATTGAATGCTATCCTTAAGAACCATAGTACCAAATTAATGATTGAAACCAGATTAGCATTATTACAGATCAGAACTGCTCCAAGAAAGGACCCAGTGTTTCTACCTATGAAATGTTGAGTTACGTTATCTGGGTAGGGAGGAGGGGGTGGCTGAAACTAACGAGTTATATCTCAGAAATTATTTGCAGGCAATTACACTTTCTGTCATGGATCTTAGAAGAAAAGGGTTATTACCCCTAACATCATCTCCAGACTTTCATATACACCAAGTAAAACCAGGAGATTTGGTTCTCTACCTTTACACCAGCATGGGAAGGTCCCCTTCAGGTGCTTTTAACAACTGAAACAGCTTTCAGGACTGCAGAAAGGGAATGGTCTCTTGCCTCTCATGTCAAAGGACCAGTAGAAGTTCCTCCCCAAACTTGGACAGTGGTACAAGGAATTGACCCTTTAAACTTAATCTTCAAAAGATGATTTAATAGTAAAGAGTCAGGGGCAAGACTGGACTGACCTCTGTGTTTGCCACCAGAGACACTTTTGCTCCACTGTGGGCTGCAATCCCTTGGGTGTTGAGCATTGGGAATATAAATCATACCAGATCTTGACAAAAGAGGAATAGGAAATAATGTTCTAAGACTCTGGAAATTGCTGGATGGAGTGTCACGGCTTCTATGCTTCACCTCTATGTCCCTACAGTGTGCTGTTCTAGTGCACAGAACTCAGGAAGCAGGTAAGGGCACTGAGGAAGGCAATCTTTGTTGCCACAGTTCTGATCTGAGGTTTGCTTCATCCGAGCAAGCACGGATGGAACTGCTGATGGGAGACACTGCACACAAGTCTATCTACAACTTACTTTTCTTGAGTTGGAGCAACTATGGACAGCAATGTGAACTGACAACTCAGGAACTTTTAAATAGACTGAATTTAACACTGACATAATGAAAGACGGATCAATCTTATTTCTAACTACTTTGCAAAAGGAGTCAGTTTATGCTGACCAGACTGGATAAGCAAATCAAGGGCTTCAGCACAAAAAGATAATAAAAGGAAAAGGTGGATTGTGAGACATGAGGTGATACTTTGCTGAAGCCAAAAGGTAATTACATTAAAGAATGAAAGTTGTTGGTTCTATGTGTTTTTGTCTGGATTGTTTCGATTTGTTCGATTTGTTGACTGCTGCTGTGAGCTGGAAGAGGGGTGGGGTTAGAGAAGTGATTAGAAAAGAAGTAGGATGAGAGGGGAGGGGACCGTAAATTGCCAGGTGACACCAAGCTGGGAGTGTGTGTCGATCTGCTGGAGGATGGGAGGGCTCTGCAGAGGGACCTGGACAGGCTGGGTGGATGGGCAGAGTCCAATAACATGAAGTTTAACAAGTCCAAGTGCCAAGTCCTGCACTTTGGCCACAACAACCCCCTGCAGCACTACAGACTGGGGATGGTGTGGCTGGACAGTGCCCAGGCACAAAGGGACCTGGGGGTGCTGGTGACAGCAGCTGAACGTGAGCCAGCAGTGAGCCCAGGTGGCCAAGAGGGCCAATGGCTCCTGGCCTGGATCAGGGATGGTGTGGCCAGCAGGAGCAGGGCAGTGATTCTTCCCCTGTACTCAGCAGTGCTGAGGCCACACCTCGAGTGCTGTGTCCAGCTCTGGGTGTCTCAGTTTAGGAAGGACATTGAGTGCTGTGTCCAGCTCTGGCCCCTCAGTTTAGGAAGGAAATTGAGTGCTGTGTCCAGCTCTGGCCCCTCAGTTTAGGAAGGATGTTGAGACACTTGAGCTCATCTAGAGGAGGCAACGAGGCTGGTGAGGGACTTGGAACACAAACCCTGTGAGGAACGACTGAGGGAGCTGGGGTTGTTTAGCTGGAGAAAAGGAGACTCAGAGGTGAGACTTATCACTCCCTACAACTCCCTGAAAGGTGGTTGTAGTCAGGTGGGGGTTGGTCTCTTTCTCCCAGACAACAACTGACAGAACAAGAGGACACAGCCTTAAGCTGTGCCAGGGGAAGTTTAGGTTAGATGTTAGAAAAAAATTCTTCACTGAAAGAGTGACTGCACGCTGGAATGATCTGCCCAGGGAGGTGGTGGAGTCACCAACCCTGAACATGTTTGAAAAAAGACTGGACGTGGCACTCAGTTTCATGGTTTAGTTGATGAGGTGGTGTTAGGTCATAGGTTGGACTAGATGATCTTACAGGTCTTTCCCAAACTAATTCATTCTGTGATTCTCTGAAAAGTTGGCAGTCAGGAGAGAATGTAAGTTTCCGAGTACCCATCCAATGGGAAAGGGGACAAGGAGTGCTCCAGCCAAGAAAGCATATTAAAAAAAGCCATTTTCTCGGAGGGTGTGTGTGCTCGTCTCTCGGGGAAGGGAGGTACGCACGTGGCTCAGCTGAATCGTTACTAATAAAGAGTTTTCTTTTGCTTCGACGATTTGTCCCCATTGAGTTGTATCTAAAAAGTAGTGCATTTCTAACACCATGGAGATGGAACAAGGTAATCTTTAAGGTCCCTTCCACGTTCTGTGATTCTGTGACTGGGCACGAATGCAGCACCCTCACGGTTCTTTCTCCCATTGGGAGCTGCTCTGGTCCCGGAGTTGAGCCGTGACTGGACGGAATCGATGGAGCCGAGCAGCGCCCAGCGCCGCACGTCTGCGGCGATGCAGCCCCGCGTTGGCCAGCGAGCGAGCGGCCCCGGGGCTCCCGGTAAAGGGATACGCCCCGGAATGCGAAAGAGAAAAGGGAAAGGGAACGATCAAGCGCTGATTGGCGGCGTCGCGTCGGTGCCGGGGCGGGGTCCGGGCAGGGCGCAGCCGGTGACGGTGCCGGAGATGGCGGCGGAGCGGGACGAGGAGCCGGGCCCCGGTCAGTGTCCCTGCCCGGGAGCCGCGGTGGGGGAGAGGGGCACGGCCGGAGGGTGCCGGTGCTCCGCTCTGCCCGCTCCTGGGCCGGGGGTCATGGAGGAGGCCCGGCGCCGCCTGAGGCAGGTCGATGTCGGGGACAAGTTCTCCCGCTTGCCGCTGCCCAGAGCCGCCGTGCTTCTGCCGCTCATGGTGCGGGGGGACCGGCTGCACCTGCTGTTCACCGTCCGGTCCATGCAGGTACCGCGGGGCTCCGAGGGGCGCGGTCCTTCCCGGGAAACCGTCGGTGTGCGCTCTGCCGGCATCTGCGCACCCCCAGTCCCGCCCCTTGTTCTCAAGGGCACGGCCAGGTGTTTTTTACACTCCTGGGATTCTGGTGTTTGCGTGCCAGGAACATGCCAGCTCCCCGGAAACCCGTGACAGGAAATAGTAAATTCCAGAGGCGGCAACGATTCTTTACTTAAATAAGGACAAAGTTTACTTAAATACTGACAATGCAGTGCAGCTTAATTGACTGAGATTTTTCAGTTTGCAGTTAATATTACTCGTTTCCCCCTTTAATACATAAAAGGCAACAACCTAAGGCTCCCAGAACTCTTTTGCCAGCATTTTGTTTCCTTTTACAACTCCTGTTTTCCATCCCTGCCTCACATCAACTCCCTGTACTCAGGAAGTACTTTTTTCTGTTCCTGGGTCTTGCTTAAAAAAAGCAAATAATTGCAGTTGCATAGCTGACAACTGATTGTAAATATGTTCTTTACTGATCCACGATGCACAAGCCTACTACTGGAATGTACTTAAAGGTATCCTAGAAATAACTCACTTTTTGATACAGTCAAGAGGGGACACAGTCTTCGAAGCAATAAGTAAACAACTGTTAATCTATAACAAGTCAGCTGAGTGGGGTGCATGTCTCCCTCCCAAGAGGCGAAAACACACACACGCGCTTTGACAGAATGGCAGCTTTTTATACCCTTCTGCGGCTGGGGTGGGCCCTGTCCCCTTTCCCATTGAATGGCTACTCAGGAACTTACGCTCTCTCCTGACTGCCAGCTCTTCTGTCCCTTCCCTTCTCATCCTTCTTCCTGTTTCGGTCATGTCTTCAACCCTGCCCCTCTCCCAGTTCTCAACACCACCCAACAGATTAAGCAAAACACATCCCAGCTATAGATAACAACGGATGGGAAATAGAACCAACTATTTTCATTCTTTTGCTCCATAACCTTTTTGGACTGAAGAAAACTTATTTTCTCTCTCACAGGTACATTATTTAATTGTGTCTTTCAGAAGTTTTTGCTCTTAAAGAGTATTTTAATCTTGCTTTACAAGTTGCCTGTCTGGATTCATCTGTCAGTCATTTATGCAAACAAGATGATGCAAAATGTAAACTTTGACATCCTAAAGCAGAAGTTCCAGTATGAATTACACAATGGTGTACAGGTGCAGTGTATTTCTGATAGTGAGGGTTTATGGATTAGCAGGGGATCGGCTTAGCATTTTCTTAGGTAGCCACTCGTGCTAAGGCATGTTTCTTCTGGTCTGCAGAAATCTTAACCACCATTTCCAGCTTCTTTGACTCGATAGATAAAGGGATGCTGCAATACCAACATGTGTCTGTGTGGATCCAGTAAGAAACATAAACCTTGTTATATTTACCAGTAGTACTCCTTTATGCTCTAGCTGAGAAGATCGCCAGGGGAAGTGTGTTTTCCAGGAGGTAAAAGTGAAGCCACTGATAAAGATGATATTGACACTGCTCTCCGAGAAGCTAAAGAAGAAGTGGGTCTTCAGCCAGAGAAGGTGGAAGTCATCTGTAGGCTGACACCTGGAATTGATAAAGTAAGTCAGCACATCATTACAAAGTAAGTTTGGGTGGTTTTCTTTTGTGAGGTTGGCGGTGACCTTTTCAAACCTGTAACTGCCAAGAGGCGCCGCTTCTTCAAGTGCGCGGCCCGTGTGTCCAGCAGAGCCCAGGGAAAGGCTTCTTGCTCTGTGTTTGGTATTTGTGAGACCAGCTTTGGGGCACCGCGTAGTGACGCTCTGGAGTATCACACAGACAGTGCTGTGCTGGTGAGAGTTTGGCAGAGAGCCACGAGCACAGTCACGGGGCTACAGCGAGTGGATGATGAGCAGAGAGGCTGAGAGAGGTGGGCTTGCGCAGCTTGAAAGCTACCAGGGGATTTGGCTGCTTTCCTCTCCTGGGTGGGTGTAGAGAGGATGATACCAGAACTCTCCTTGAGGCAATGGACACAGCAGCAACATGGACATTTTGATGAGATACAAGAAAAGAATCCTCGTCTGACCATGAGGTCGGCCCAAAACTGGAGCAGATGTTCCTGACAGGCTGTATGATCTCTATCCCTGGAGCTGTGCAGAGCTCACTCACCCAGGCAGGGTACCAGCAGGCTGCTGTAGCCTCACAAGGCATCTCTTTCAGTGTCTGCTGACTGCAGGGCTGTGCAGACGGAGAGGGACCACCAGAGGGGATGTGCACCTGGATTGTGTAGAGATCTCTAGCAGGGAGACTCCCAGAGGTGGCTTTGGAGTGTGGGACACCATTTGTAAATTAACAGGTTCTCAATTTCAGTAGAAGTGTTCAATATTACATAGGATCAATTTTCCCATAGAAGAGGAATTGCTGTTTCTGAAGACTATTTTTTTCACCAGGTAACAGTTTATTGCTATGCCTCCTGTTTTTCTATCTGTTAGCAATATCCTCTTCCTATTAAAAAAGGAAAGAACTACTTTTGAAACTGTATTGCAAAAAGCTTTATTTAACTTCTTAAATAGTAGTTTCTGTACAGTTACCCTTAAAGATGCACAGTTCAGAGGCAGTGTGTAAAAAGGATCAAATTTTCCCTGTTTTCCAGCCAGTTACCTCAATCAGTAGGAGAGATGATGTGGGTTTTGGGTCAGAATATTGTACATGTCAGATGATACTTTGCCTCCTCAATATATACATTCAGGCTGCTTCCGACTTGGATGGAGTCTTTCCAGACTTGAATCAAATACCACAAACACTGTTTTGCTTTCCCTCCTTTCTACAGAACAGTTGGTCTTTGTTAGTGTGAATAAATAGAACTAGCAATGTATCCAAAAGAATTTTGATGTTCCGTTGATGGAAACGATGGTTTCAGTAGATTTTGCCTTCCTATGGAAGAAGGGATTACATTTAGAATTAAAATGTCCATAAATAATGTGTTTCAAAGAGTGTTATATTTTATGGCTAAATATATTGCAGTAATATTTCTGCACCTATAGAACAATACTTTCGTATTCTGAAAAATTCCTATATCCTGGGAAAATGATGTAGAAATATGATGAAGGATATGGAAAATCTGGATTAAAATCAGAATTTAAAAAGTAAATAAGGAAGACCCATAAGAAAGCATGCATGCTTTTTTACTTCTGTAGCAAACTGGCAAGCCTTTTTAACTGCTGTATGATTATAGAGAATGAACCGAGTACTTGTAAAATCATTTTTGACAAATACAAAAATATGATTTCAAGTTCTTGAAGTCAAATTAAACAGCTTGCCGTTAGGGGGACTAAATTGCATTGCAGTTAAAAATAGTTCATAGGCTTCTTGTACTCATTTTGTAACAATGAAATTTTTTAAAATAATGACCATTTTTACTTGGTACAAACATAAGTGTCTGAGAGTTTTGTTGTTTTTTTTAAATTTACTTATTTATTGGGGTTTTTTTCTCTCTTTTTAGATGAATAACTTGGTGACGCCAGTTGTAGGATTTATAGAGGACACATTCCAGGTCACTCCCAATCCGGATGAAGTGAGCGAGGTTTTTGTTGTGCCTCTGGAGTACTTTGTCAAGCCCTTAAATTACAAGACCTTCTCTTATAAAACCTCCTCAGGTTATTCAACTCGGATGCACTGCTTTACATATGATGACCAAGAACATAAAAAGTCATTCAAGATATGGGGACTGACAGCACACTTTGCTGTATTTCTTGCTCTTGTAATTTTTGGAGAGAGACCTGCCTTTGAAGTGGATTATGATCTTGACAACTTAATTTCATCCTCTGAGAATAACTTCAATAATTTGTATGCATCTGTATACGAAAGAAAGAAGAGTAATCTGTGACAACTTGGTCTGGCAATTAATTTATTTTGAAAGAGGAAAAAGGAGGTTTGTTTATTTCCTTTGTACCTATTTTTTGGAAGCTTGAATTTCTTCTGAATTGGGAACTTCAGGTTGACAGTCCCTAACTAGATTAATACAAATTTTAATCTCTTTTAAGAGCTGCGAGAAGCATGCAATATTTTTTGTGAAACAGGCTTTTAAAAGGTCTGTTTCAGTTCCTTCTCAGTTTCAGTGCCTTTATTCTGTGTGATCGGAGATACTTTCTGCNAGCACTTACAGAATGCACAATAAAAATACAAAAGGTTTCAGGTGCTTGCAATCTTGTTTTGTTTTGCCTGGGCTTGTGGAGGGAAGAGGGCAGGTTAAATATGTGCAATAAATCTTGGTCAATTTAACGTTTCTCACAAGGCAATTCTGTAGGCTATGGAAAATTTAGGATACATGGGACTGAAGGTGGTCCCTCGCCATCTTGTTATCAAACCTCACTCAGCTGCTGGCAGGATTCTTCTCCAGGAAAGAAGAGTAGAGGTGAGAATTCACGAGGACAGAAATGCTTATGTGTAGTTGACCAGGCACCCTGGCAGTGTCAGACACGTGGTCCTTGTGCTGGAAATCCTTGTTCCCTCATTGCTGCTGAACTAGCAGCTCATTCCCAGTAGTCAGGACTTTGCTGCAAATGGTGACATTTTTAAAAGCTCGAGTGATTTAGTCTGGATTCCAGATCTGCTGCACAGCTCCAGGTGTCACCAAGGCCTGAACAGCTGATGTGAATCCCAAGATGAGCTGAAAGCATTCAGTGTCTCTTGGAATCTTGTGCCCAAGTGCAAGGTTCCAGTAAGATGAAGAAAACTCTCAGCTGTTCCTGTGGCTGTTTGCATTTATGCTGCCCCTGCTAACAGATGCAAGTGTGATAAAATAAAAGCTGATGGTGGTTCCTGTGCACATGCAGTAACTGCCATCAAACCTTTCATATTCCTATATTAGCTCTTTTGGGCTAATGTTATGTTGTTAATATCCTGGATTCACTATGTTTGATATCAGACTTTAAGTTAACTCACCTCTGAAAGAAAAAGACAGTAGCTGTTTTTGGCAGGGTAAGTTGCATTTACAAATTGGGTCACCTCCTTGGCAGCAGAACTGCATGTTTTCTTATAAAAAGCTGCTCATCAGCTTGAGTGGGGAGAAGGTGCAAAAGAGTGAGAGAGGCTGACGGAGCTCTCATGGTCTGAGGATCCAATGGTGCAAAAAGCTGAAAGGTGAAATACATTTTATTGAGTTCAAGGTCATTAGGGAAAGGGAGTGTGTGTCTGAAAGCTTGGTTCTGTCAGCCATATTCACCTAGTAAAAGTTTTTTTTCCTGCACCCGTGTGCGTGGCTAGTGCCAAGGGATCTTTCTGTTGTGGAGTCACTGCAGCCTCCAGCTACAGAGTGTGCAAACTGAGCTGCACTGAAATGTGTTCTCCAGGGCTCTGTTTTGGGGCTGGTCCTGGGTGACATCCTTATTGATGATCTGGATGTGGGGACTGAGAGCACCCTCAGTAAACCTG
>JANPWX010000046.1:205133-215484 GCA_024734555.1 Trochalopteron elliotii
CCCCCCCCCTTTTTTTATTTTAACTTTTTTATATGCTCTTTCCTTTTTATATTCGGGCTGATCTGGAGTCCCTGCTAAGACTTCAAAGTGGAGCTCTGATAATGAGCCGTAAATCACAGCTCAGTAATGAGCTCTGATAATGAGCTGTAAATCAAGCTGTAGATCTGAAAGGGGAGGGTGGGAGAGAGCTGAAATAGGCCAGGACACCCCCGAGTCCTGTTCCACAGCACAGCGTCCTCACGGCCTCAGCTGCTGTTGTGGGGTTTGGCTTCCACTGGACGCCGACAATCCGCACTTCTCCCCTCTGAGGTTTTGGTCCCTGGGTTTCAAAGGGTAAGTCCCGCCTAGGCTGGCTGGTCTACTGACCGTGCCAGCCGTGTACTCTAGTGCTGCTGAACACACACTGACAGATCTGCACTTCTCCAGGAGTGGTTTTTGAGCTTTGAAGGGCTGTTACTGGGTTCTTTTCCATAACTGATGGAGAAGAGGTAATCTGTTTTATATGCAACATTTGCCAGATGTTTGTTGAAGCAAATCTAGTTGCTTGTCTTTCCACCTTGCCCGGTGATGCAACAACAGAGGTGAGCTATTTGCTTCTAATTAACGTAGGCTGGCTTATAAATACCATTTTTTGTACCTTCTGTAGGTTGCAAAAGCAAAAGATCCAGGTAGGGTCAAGATGTGTCCTTGTATACCATACGGTTTTAAACTCCTTGTGCTTCCTGTATTGGAAGCAGCACTGGAATGGAGGTGATCAGTGGCTCTAAAGAGAAAGCAGGGCTATCTTCGTTGAGGATACTGCTTCAAGCAGTGTGCTCCACTTTGAGAAGGAGAACTAATCTATTATTAAGCCGAATTCGCCACTGATTCAAAGTTTGTACCTGGAGCTAAGTAAGTTTTTGAGAATTTGTAATAGGTTACTGTGATCCTTGCATCAACCTTTTGTGTTTGGGACTTGGGGCATGTTTGAGGGACCATCTTTCTGCCTCCAAACCTGAATGTCACTGCTCTCAGAGCCTGCCACATTGGGTTTGTGAAGAATCAGTGCTGTGGGGTTTTGTGGTTCATGTAATGTGACAATGTCTTTGGTGAATTTAAATAAATTCTTAATGTAAGGAATATGTCTCTGTGCTCATTGCCTTTGGTTTGATCAATACTACTAGAACAATGCTGATGGTTTAGTGGCTCCTTGAGCAGCAGGAGACTGAGTGTTTTATAGTGTTCACCCTGTAAGTAACATTGCTTGGTCTTAGTGCAAGTTGTTGGCTGATGGCAAAGTTGGCCACTCTTTAAAGGAAAATTTTAACAGCTTTGTTGTGATCAGTGGCACAGAGCAGGGGATATTCTTTACTGAAGGGGACATCGACAGTGCCTCTCAGTGGTAACATGGAATTACCTGATTTCTGCAGAATGTCCACTTTGAAAAGATGATACCCTGGTAGTTACAAATGCAGGGTTATTATAAAATGCTGCATTTCCAAAGGAAAACCTTGCCATTCAAGAGTACATTAAACTGTGTGTATGTGAGATGACAGAGTAAAAGGAGAAAACTGGAAAGAGTGCATTTTAGAAAAATGGTGTCATTTATACTGCATAAAGACTGCTAATCTGAACAGAACGGTTCAGATTAGAAGACACTTTTCCCTTGCTGTTGCAGAGCAAGAAGAGAGATAAAACAAAAATGAACACTCAAAAGGTGCAGAAAAATCAGTGTGGTAAGACACCTAATATAATTTGTCATTATAATCTGTATCAATTTTACAAATTTTTAGTAGATTGTGATAGGCCTGTTGTTGGGAAAATGTGCTTTTTCCTAGTTGCCAGGTTTTGAATACTGTATTGGATATGCAAACAGTAGATCAAATAACAAACCTGCATGTAGTGAAGCATGCCAGCACAAAGTCACCTGTTTTATTTTTAATTTGCTAATATTTATCCCCATTCTAATTGTATTTTAACTTCTTTAAGGACCCCTAAACCTTGTAAGGGTTTACAACAAACAATACCTTCTGTCACAATTAGAGATAATTATCAAATAAGTCTTTTAATTATACCCCAAAGACTAAGAAACATGTTTTCCAGGTCTGTTTACCCACCTAGGGTTGTATGTAGAGAATATTTTGTGTCACATCTCTAACCACCTGCTTGAGGGCTTTGCTGCTGTGGTGCATGATTTATGTCTCCTGTAACTCAGTACCACAGAGTAGCCCTGTGCTCTTCGACTCTTTCCTTACTATTCCATAGATTTTCAACTGTATTTGCACTCTGAATATTTAAATGGTTGTGTATTACTTACACTTAATGCACCTTGCAATTGTGAATTTAATATTTAGTAGTTTACATCACCCTTACTAACAGTTACTAACTACTTACTAACAGTTACTTACTAACAGTAACTAAAGGTGAGAAATATTAAAAGGAGGCTGTTACTCTACAGAGGAAATCATGCTCTAATAGCAAACTGTGAACAGAAATATTCTAGGTTTATTGTTTGTGGGTGGATAGAAGTGATGTAGCTGCTTTTTGGCTCGCTTTTCCCCCTTTTTTAAAATACATGTACATACTACATTTTGGAGAGATTTATTCTAATGCTGACTAGATCAATATATAGAAAATATAACAATTTTAATGAAATTTTTTGTGTTTGCCCCTAGATGTGAAAACAGATCTGAACTTACTGCTTGAATGCCTTAAATATCAGATGGACTGCCCTCTGTCTCAGAAAGAGGCTCTGATCACTATCTATTCCATTTGCCAACAAAACAGTAAGAAAGGCTTTTCCTTAGAAACAATGCACTCATTTCTGTTCACCATGTGTGTTAAGAAACTGGTGGGCACTGTAAAAATGTTGTCCAAAGGATATAAGGTTTGAGATGTTGGAAAAGTCTTAGAAGCCTTTCATTTTGCAGAGAAACAAAAGCAAAAGTTTCTGTTCTTTTTTCCTCCTGTAGGTGAAGCAAGCGAATACTTTCGAGAAATTGGTGGTCTGATGTTTATAAATGACCTTGCCAAGTCGAGTGTTCACTGCATAGTAAAGGAAGCAGCTTTATTTACCTTGGGGATTATTATAGAGAGTAATGGTAATAAAAATAATATTTTTTCTATTTCTGAGTGCGTTATGGCCCCCTGTCATTACTTCTGCTTGGTCTCACAAAATGAGGCTACAAGATTGTCAGTTGAAGCAAGGGGCAATGCAGGTGCCCCAGTTGCACTCTCCCTCCCAGATTTGATCAATGCCCTGTTGATTTGTGCACACAGGGTGTCTTTAAGTTACCAGACACCTGTACTCCTCCTCTCTCTCAGCAGGAAGTGTAAAATGACTCCTGGATTGTTCCAAAGCTTGCCCAAGTCCTGGGTGGTGTAGAACTCATTGACGAGGGAGGCCCTCAGTCACTTCCTAGTGCTGCCTTGTCTCCACTCTCCACATACTGGCCACGACTGAGATTTAATAATTTAGGATTATGAGTGGCCTATTTTAGGACTTAATGGTTTTCACTTTCTGTTTTCAGTGTATTGCCAGCAGACTTTGTGTACTTCTGCATTGTTTGAAGACCTCATTTTATTTTTAATTAAAAAGGATTCTGGTGTGAACTTGAAAAGAATGTCTGTTTATGTCATCTTAGTACTGGTTTCAAATAATAGTAAGTTGGGGTTTTTTCTGTGTTACAGCAATGCTCTTTTTCTGTTTGCCAATCTGCAGTACAAAATTTGGAACGTTCAATAAGTAATGTTTTGGGTGAAATTAACCTATAAAAATTAATGTTTGCATGTAACTGAACCTGAATTGTTTAAGTAGGTCATTGCTCACTGGGATTTCCTTGAACAGCAGAACGTGGTTTAGGTCTAAAAATATAATTTGCAAATGCAAACCCATAGTTTTTGAGAGTTTATAGAAAAAGAGAGACATAGAAAGGTTATTTACCAATATGTTGATGTGATTTTGTATTTACTAATGGGGATGTGCTTGGGAAGGGGAATGTATGTATGTAAATTAAACTTGATCCTAAGATTTTGTCTGCAATTGCATTTGTCTCTGGAGTCTTGTGTGTGTTCTCTTTCAGAAGATGGGCAAACCTGTGTCAGAGATACAGGCTGCATCAGCCTGCTGCTGCAGTTATTCAGGTAAACAGGGTTGCAATTCAAGCAGACAGATAATAGACTGGTTAGCAGCTATGTTTCCTTGACTGTTTGGGACTTGTTTGCATTGTCCTGAACAGAACAACTCTCTCCACCTCTGAGAAGAGTCTGTCAGATGAAAGCACTGATCCCTGCTATCAGCTCTGGTCCTCAGTGTGCAGCACTCTCTGTGCCTGTGTGAACAACCCCCAGAATGGTACGTGTTGCTCTGAAAATTGTGTGAGAAGTTTAAAGATATTCTCCAAACTGGTAAGACTTTGGTTTCATTTTTCCTGTTCATTTCATTGTGCTTTGATTTGGGGTGATTTGTTTTTATTTTTCCAGAAGATAATCAAAACATCTGCTGTTCAGTTTTGCCCTATGCCAAAGAGTGGCTGGAGAGCTGTACAAAGCCTGAGATAGTTCGTCCTATTTGTTCGTTTCTTGGTCTCACAGTTGCAAATAACTGTAAGTGCAGCTCAAGCTTTACACAGTTTTGCATTTGATAAAAGTACTTTAATTAGAGAGTGAAATGGTTTTTTCTTTCTTGTCAATCTCTACAAAGTCATTTGCTGTTCTTACAACTTTTACTCTGACAACTGTATTCCACCATCTTTACTTACCCTACACTGTGCTCAAGTTCACAAATAGCCACAAACCGGTTGCATTTTGGAAGGTCAGTACAACTATTTGGAAGCTGTTTTGATTAAAAGTATTTCTGAATAAAAGTCAGTATTGCACAACTGAAAACAATGACTTATGTAGAACTCAAGCATGATGTTTGCCATTTGTGTGCAGATATTAGGGTCATGCTTTCCTGTAACTAATTTCAATGCAGTTACCACATTCCTTGAGATTAATATATATCCAGCTTCTGTTGTATAAGAAATGTGATGACTAACACACGCACAGAAAAACTGTGATGGACTTACTTGGTGAAATGCTTAAATAATTTGCAAACTCTGTTGCTTAAATCACATTTTTTCTTTTTTTCACTAAGCATACGTGCAGAAATATTTTGGTTCTATTGGAGGATTGGATACATTAGCCAAAGTTCTCCTTGAACTTATGCATGATTCCTGTTTGAGTCACTCCAGCATGAAACTTGCAGTGGTAGTAACAAAGACTCTGGATGCCTGCATTGCTACTAACTGTGAGTGAAAAGACATTTGTTATCTATGGTAATTTAAAAATGCAATTTTTAAAGTCTTATGCTGGTGGAAAAATTATATAAATGGATGCTTAAAGGCAGTTAAGTTATATACACCCCAGTGGATGTTGCAATGTTTCTTAAAATTCAGAGATGTAAATGGGGAGTGATTCAGTTCATCTGAGGTGGATTACCGTCCCGTTGTTGCTAAAATAAGTACTGTGAAATTTAAACCCTAATGAAAAATAAAGATAAGATGCTACAGCTAGTCCTGGGTAAGTAAAGCTGAGCCCTAGGCCTGGATTTTCCCAGTCAGCTTGGATCCTGGAGTTAGGCCTATGCCTGAATAATAAATTGTGTACCTTTAGACAGCTTTAGTAGTTCAGAGGTAAAGCTGCACGAAGGTGCTGTTTCTGCACAGCACAGCTCTGCTCTGGTTTGCTGGCTGGGTGCTGCTCTCCTAGTGAGGTCCTGTGTGTTCCCTCAGAAGGTTTAGGGAAACCTGTGACTCCTGATGAGCCTGTGCTGTGGCCATGGTTGGTGTATGTAAGGGCTTCAAATGGAAGTTCACAAAAGTTTAAAACCTGCTCTAGCTCTGAGTGTAGTTTCAGATCAGTTGATGCGTGACAGGACTGGGCCTCAGCATGGATGGATTTCCAGCGGTGTTCCCTGTGCCAGGAAGGGCTTGCCCCCTGCTCTTTTTATGGCAGAATCTCTGTGTGTCAGAGCTTATTCAACTCTCTCTGGCTCCGTGCTGGGGCTGATAAAGGATGGGGAGAAGCTTAGCAGGGATCTCCAAAACTTGGACAGTGCAAAGCCCTCGTTCCTGAGATCTTCTGCCTCCTGTCCGTGTTGCACAGGCAGGGCTGGATTTGGGAGCAGCACGGGAGGGGTGGGGTGATCTGAACTGCTAAAGGCAGAGCAGAGCAGGGCTGAGCAGGCCCAAGGCTTTGAGGGGTCTGCAGAGTTTCCTCAAAACCCAGCATTTTATACTTGACTAATTCCTGTACACTCATTATCTAGTTTGTTTTCCTTCCAATTATTTTAACAAACAGCTGCCATGAGTGTTGTCTTGGCAAAGTATCACACTGTGTCAGAGCTGCTGAAGCTGCTGTCCAATGAGACACTGAGCACAGGAGAAAGAATCAGTATTATTCTAACAATTGGACACTGTACAGAAGTTTGTGGTAAGATTTGCTTGTTCTTTTTCCTGTCTGACAGATTCTCCTAAATTCTCATACACTGACTCCTCCAGTGGTGTCACTTCATCAAGGCTGGTACATGATGGAGAGTTCCATTAAATAATACGATGTCAATATTTGGAAAAAAAGTTTTCTATTATATTCCATCTTTAAATTTTAAAGCTTGTTAGCAGGAAGTGTCTTTAGTAGCTTTGAAAAATCGACTGATGTGCAGGAATTCAGAGCTGGACTTAGGGATCACAGGGAGTAATTAATCCAGACCTGAAAACTGCTACAGTCCAGATGTGGCAAATAAGTTGTCTTGAGCTCTCTTTTCGTGGTCCTTGGCACATACAGCTTCTGTCCAGTGCTTACAAGGCCAGTAACATTTGTAAAAGCTGTGTAAGAGCATTGGTTTTCAAGACACATAAGTAGTAGGTAGCCCTGAAACGTTTTTGTCCTGAGGAACTCAGGGCTTGCCCAAGCATATCTGGTAAAAACACAGCACTTCAGTTGGTATTTTGAGGTAGTCAAGTAAATAGAAAGGGAAGTTCATTTGTACTACTGTTTTTTCTCATGTGTGTTTAGATAAACAAGAAAAAGGGCTTATGTTCAAAAATTCTGGTTGGTTTTCATCCTCTGAGTGCCAATAACATGTTCAATAATTAGCTCAGTAGGTCATAAATGTATTTTAACAGACATTTTTTCATGCAGAATTATTGAAACAAGACTTAATGGAAAAGTTCTTTTGAATAGAAAAGTGGTTAAACCAACAGAAAAAAAGGTTTCTCTTAAAAGATCAACTCGGTCAAAATACAAATGTCTAATTTTTTAATTCCTTTTTTAATTAAGTTTAAATGAAAAGGAACCATTTTTAGCAAGTTACCAGTTGTATGAATACATATGCAAATGAGATCACAATAAAAATTTAGTTGATTACATGATAAATGAGGAGGAACAGATTGGCTAGACCAGGATTAAAGTACTAATTTTATTTTGCTAGTTACAAACCTTGAGATGTTGATATTTCTGCATCTCAGGCCTCACAGAAATGTAGCATATCTACCCCAAGAGCAGGTAATGGAAGAAAAGAAATACAGCAGTCGTTATTCAAATGTTTCAGGCCACAAGTAAATGAGTTTGGAACTCCATCCTGTGATTTGTCTCAGTCATCCTTCAGTTTTCTTACAGAAAAGTGAGTTCTGGGCAAATCATCCTGTGTAATGTAAAGCTCTCCTGCTGTCACTGCAGCAGGCTTGGGTCTGTAATGAAAATCTCTTTTTTTACAGAAACTTACAGAAAGTTGCCAGCATTGGCTCCTAAAATTACTGTAAGGTTTAGGTGTGTGAGGCTGAAACCAACCTATTTTCCTTTCCCATGCCCTGTTCTAGAAGAAAACCAGTGTGAGCTGCTACAGAACAATGGTCTGCCACTAATGATTCAGGTATTGACAGAATCTCAGGACGAGGAACTCATCAAAGCTGCTACTTTTGTGCTGCAGAACTGCAAACAAATGAGTAAGCTTACTGTTAATGCTTTAAAAAGGACTGATTATTTCCATCTGTGTTCTGCTAATTCCCTAAGTGATTTTAACTGTGGCAGCTTTGTAATTCTGTGTACTCCAAGAGATGTTTGTTTTCTGCACAGAAAGTGGCTAATTTGTCATCAAGAACTGACTTAGGCAGAAAAAAGAGAAGTAAAAATTCCAACAATGTTGCAATAATGCTTTTGTGAAAGCTCTCCATGAAGGGCCAGTTCTTAAAGCTTTCCCATCTATAAATTTTGTGAAAAATATGAACATTGTCATTTAACACCCAGTGGATACTCTCTTCCTGGGGATGTACCACTAGAGAAAGTGAATAAACCAGGAGATCATCAAGCCTGAAATCAGTGTGACTACATTATTTCTAATATTAAGAAATCTTGATCTTTTTTTCTCTGAAGTAGGACGTATTTTTAGGTCCCCTGTTTCAGTTTTTCATTAATTATCTGTACAATATCACCCATGAAACAGAGAGACCTTGGCCTCTAATCTCTAGAGCATGGAGGGTGTGCAATTGCTAATTAGGAAAAAACAAACCTGTATCTACATTTTTGTGCTGCAAACACAACTGAGAGGTTTGTGTAAGATTAAGAGGGTGTGGGCATTTGTAGTGTCCATTAATATGGAACTGTTTTTTAAAAAAGCAGAGACTCATAGTGGTAAAGAACCCAGAGTTAAGTCAATGAAAAAGTAATTTTTTTTCTCAGCATCATTCTGCAAACAGCTTATAGTATCTATAATTGCAAGCTCACCTTTTGTAACTGCAGCTTATAGTTCAAGTGTGTTGACATTTATGTATAAATTCAAGTTTTATAAAAACTGTTATTTTGCATTTAATTATTGGGGGTGATCCTCAGCATACTAAAATATAATAAATACTTTTTAAAAAGTTAATTGATAAAATTTTAATGTTGTTTTATATTTTATAAAGCTGAACAGTTGTCTCTGAAATTACATGATAACTCATTAAATGTGAGCAATGAGGAAGAATTGGACATGCAAGTCAGAAAAGGATGTCTACAAGACTACTGGAAGAAAGCAAAAGAAATTTTACACAGAATAAACTCCATTGAAAAAGAGTGTGATGAGGTTGGCCTCTTTACTAAAATAGGATAAAACTAATCACATCTTTCCAGAGTTTAAAGAGCAAGCAAAAGTAAATCCTTAAGATAATTTCAATGTGAGCAAAAAAACCCCAGGAAAAACATTGGATTTTTATGAAACTGCAACCTGCAACTTTTATCATTGTTATAGATCAGACTGAGTTACAGGTGTGCAGAGAATGGAGGCATCTGTATTGTATGAAGGATTCTAGTTTATTGTAAACCCAGATTTTCTATGAGATAGAAAAAGAAGTTGAATTTATTTTTAATTGTGGATGTTCAAACCTGTAATTTTAATATTTGCACGCATGAAATGGTCAGGGTTGTACAGCTGTGGTGGGATAGATGATAAAGGAGAATGAGAACATAAGCTGAGATAAAGTTGTTTCATATTTTCCTTGTGCTTTAAAGCTGCTAAATATCTGTGGGTTTGAAGCAGCAAGTCTATGGGTTATTTAGATGGCTCTTAGGTTCTAACAGTGCCTTGCACTAGTAGCAAATTCCTTGCTTCAGCCTGAAATTATCACTTAGTAAGTACCCCCTCAACACCTTCAGTGGCATTGCTGTCCTGTTGGCTCTCAGCTCAGTCAGGGGCTTTTCTGAAAAGCTTCTCTGGAATTTGCTTTACCCTCAGAGTTAGACTATCTAGTTCATCCTGTTACTGGATTTATTTAACATTTTTATAGAGCTTACACAGTCACTAACCAGTATTTTTCAACACAGGAAGGAGAGCAAGTAGAAATATTTGTAGACAAATCTTCAGTAGCCAATTCTGAAGCATTGAAATCCCATGAAGTGAATCCTGCTGATCCAAAGAGGTGCACAGAAAGAGCACATAAAGATGTCTGTTGTCCACAGTTGACCTCAAAGTTGAATAATCAGGTTCTTGCTCCATGTGTAACTTCTGCTCCACAAAAAAATGAAACAGTGAACACTGTGGATGCAGCTTCTACCAGACAGATTGAACAGAGGAACATTCCATGTTCAGTTACTGAGCTGCAAACAGGCAGTGTACCTCCAAGTCACAATATAAATGGAAAAATGGCTTGTGGAGATAATCAGGCTGGTCTTCAAGCAGGGTAAGAATCTTACACCTAAGCAGAAATACTGAATTGCTTTTCTTTAGTCATTCCAAATTGACAGGCTTTTAAATTATGAGTTACTAACTGTGTGGTTTTTCCCTAGTGGAAGGACATAGGTAGCCCTTTGGTGGCCCACTGGAGAGTGTTTTTGAGGTCACAGATCAAAGATTGCAGTC
>JANPWX010000046.1:228526-263972 GCA_024734555.1 Trochalopteron elliotii
CGGGAGCCCCGCGGCCGCAGGGACGGGAGAGCGCGGGAGCGGGCCCCGGGACCGCGGCCCTGCGGGATTATCCGCGGGGCCGGCTCCGGCACAGGCGATCTCGTGGGTTTTTTCGGCTTTTATTTCTAAAGAACGCTTTTAAAAAAATACCTGTAGTGGCAGAAAAGCGTATATCAAATACAGCAATCGATTGTGATGAGAGTTAGTTGAAAACTAACGTTCTGCAGTATCGTGGCCTCTTACAAGGAGTAGAACTTTAAACGTTCCTGCCTGTGGTTTGGAAATCATAAAAGCTCTTCTCGGGAAGGTGCGATGGTTGTGGTGGTTCGCAGTGCCGCTGGCCTTTGGCGGGGACGGCCCCGTGGGTGCAGGGCCGGGCGGTGGGTGCGGATGTGCTGAGCTCACGGTGCTGTCACCGCCGGGATAACGCGGCCGCTCTGCTGCTCCCCCAGGTCCTCCATCCTCAGCGAAGTCTCCACACGGTCCAGATCTAAATTGCCATCGGGCAAGAATATTCTTGTTTTTGGTAAGTAACACATGCAACCAGCTGGGTGTTGGTTTGTTGCTTTTTTATTTGTAGAAACGAAGTGTATTTCAAACCCCGATTGGAGCGAACTGACACATGGGTTACGGCTGGGTTATGTAATTCGATCTGTGGTCTTGTCTTCGTCCTTATGGATCTACTTTCTCTTTGATTTCCACCGTTAGATTTATAGCCTCTTATAAATAATAATAGAGAATAAGGTTGTTCTTTATTCTTATTGTTCTGGTATAAGCCATGGGATTTAGCTGAAATACTTGAAAGAGAACAGCAAATAATTGTGATTCAGAAGTGTACAAGGATGCTTCTCATTAATTCAGCAAGTCGTAAAAAATATTTTCTATGAAGTCGAATGTAATTCTGAATTAATGTATTTACATTACATTCTGAATGTAATTCTGAAGGTGCCTTTTTTCCTCTACAAACTTACTGGCAGGTGATGATGGTTCAGGCAAAACCACACTTATGGCTAAAATACAGGGAGCAGAGCATGGCAAGAAAGGAAGAGGACTGGAATACTTGTACCTGAACATTCATGATGAAGATAGAGATGGTAAGTTGGTTTCAAATGCAGTCTCTTTAGTGAAGTAGCTGACATACTGTTTTAATAATTGTGGTTTGATGAGTCTGTTCTGGGCTATGCCCCAGCAGCTGGTTCTGGTGGTGCTGGGAGTTTTGGGGTTGTGTCCATTTCTGTGGGGGGAAAAGTTTCACAGTCCATGTCCCTTCTCCCTCCTGCCCCTCTGACAGCCTGAGCAGTGCCTGGGGCAGCTCTGGGGATCCCTTCTCTTCTGGGGGAGATCCCTTTGCTGGTGTTGATTTTGTAGCAGCTGCAGGGGTGTAGCTGTGGCTACTTTGTGGCTAGAGAAAGGGAGGGATACATCCATGAGAATGTCATGCTCAGCATGGATTTCTGGGCATGGGGGTTTGGGGTTTCTCACAGGGGCTGTGTGTGGGATTTTGGTTAGCTGTAACAGACATTTTGCTTTAGTTGACTGAGTGAAGAACAGAACTTGAAGTCAGAATTAGTGTTTCCTTTTCTTAAGTTGGAGCTGGTCTCCTTGCCCCTTGTCTTTTTGTTGCTGCTGCTGGTTGCTTGTCTCTACTCTGTGGAGGGACATTGTGCCAAGAGACCATTTCAAGGCAGTCCTCATGATCAGCTTACTCGTATTTTTGGGAGGTTTGGGGCCAGGAAGAGATGGGGAATGAGTTTGTTATCTTTGCTCCTAAATCTGCCTCTGCTGATCTCATTTTGGACAAGCTGCTAGACCTCCTTGGGTAGGTTTGTCTTTAAGAATGGGCAGTGTAGGTCTTCCTATTCATGAGTTCCTTCAGAGCTCAGAAGAGAGAAGCAGTGGTGGTGGTTGATCCCTGTTCCTGGGAACAAGCAGACTAGGAAGATCCTGTAATGGCATTTTGAAGCTGGAGATGCACTGAAAGCTTGCAGGAGTGATTAAGTGCCATATGTGGCTGGTTGTTATGGAGATTGGGCCTGCACTCACGTGGCAGGAAGCTGCCTTTGGATACTAAGTCAGGCACAATGAGAGGATGTGTGTTACCATGTCTTCCAGGGGCCTCCTTGCAGTTCCTAAAAATCTTTTGGGCTGTAATTTTAAGTGCTGAGCCATTCATGGCTTCTTCAGGTTGTGGATGTAAGTGCTTTTCCACCCTGTACAATCTGCTTTAGTTCTGCATAAACACTTTGTGGGCAAAAAGCTCCTGTGATCGGGAGGGCTGAGACAGCCTGTGTCATCAGGCTTCCTGCAGCTTCAAAGGAGATGCTATTACAAGGAGAAAAACGTTTGCTATGCTATTTTTCCTGGTGTTATCTATCAAACTTCCAGTATATCCCTACACTGGAAGTATTTGGGGGCTATTCCTGAGTGGCTGAAAGTGATAGGTATTTGAAGTGATTAGGAAAGGCCTGTCATAAGAACTCAGGCAGCACTAGCAGGAAAAAAAGAGATCTTTTTGACTGACTGTGGGCTCAGCTGGCCAATTCAGGTCTTCATGCACCCTCTAATGGGTGTGTTAGGAGCTAATAATACATGTCTTTTTCCTTTCTCTCTCATTAGTGTCATCCACAAGCAAAATAAATAGCAATGTGGGTCAGGACCTCCCAGCAGGCAGAGATAATGCTCTTTCTTCTCTAGGACAGGTTTGGATTTGGTTTTTAAACTCTCTGTGTGCTTCAGATGAATGTCTGCTCACATACAGTTTGGGGAACAAAGCCTTTACAGTTGACCCACAATTCTGGAAGCCATTAAAGCAGCTCAGGGTAGGCATTCAGGAGGTCAGGAGCAGCTGAGTGGTTCTGAGGGTCTCTGCTTTTTATTAGACTCCAACCTAGCCAAGACCAGATCACAAGGATTTCCAGGAGTGCCAGATCAACACTGGTAACTGAAACTCTGCAGTGGAGTGACATGTTCTCAGCTTCTTTCCCAGCTGATAGAAGACTTATTTGCTCTGTTTTTCAGATAAGTTTACTCTGTCCAGAAGACA
This sequence comes from Trochalopteron elliotii, assembly GCA_024734555.1. Taxonomy (NCBI): domain Eukaryota; kingdom Metazoa; phylum Chordata; class Aves; order Passeriformes; family Leiothrichidae; genus Trochalopteron; species Trochalopteron elliotii. The sequence continues at coordinate 231,570 of JANPWX010000046.1, forward strand.
TATTTTCCTCATAGTGCTGAGTCATTCATTACCTACTTCCCACTCCCCCTGGAAATCTTAAGGAATATCTGTGTTGTTTCCTATGCCATGATCTCCCCTCCCCCTTCCTCTTCAAGGGATGTTTGCTCCTACATCTAATGTAAATCCATCCATTTTCCTGGATTGCTGGATGCAGTCTTAGTTTACAGTTACTTTCCTCCTAAAGATCAGCTCAGCAATTAAATTGTTCTCTCCAGTTTGTAGGAAAGTTTAACAAATGCCCAGGAAGCATCTCTGCCTTGCAGGCCCCTGTGGCTCACAGAGGTGACTGTGGTTTTTCCTGTCCCCTCCTGGCAGCTGGATGCACATGGGGCTGTGTCCAAGTGTCATTGCTCAGTGTGTCCCCAGGGCTCAGAGTCACTTGGGTTCTAAGTCTGCTACTGAATCCCTGTCTGAAAAGTCTCTTTCCTAGGGAAAAGATAATCTTTTTTATTTTAAAGATACATTTTAGCACGATCCCAAATGCTGCCTAGGCCAAGGCATTTGCTCAGGAAGAGGTTTGGAGAGACCTGAGAAGCAATCCTGGGAGAGAGAGGATTCTCCTAAATCCCTAGCTCCATTATCCTTGGAGCATATGGCTGCTCCTGCATGTGGTGTCATCACCACAGTTCATCTGAATGAAAGCATTTATAGCCCTGCCTGCAAACTTAGCTTGGAATATTAACTGATCCTGGAGCTCAGGCCCCAGAGTCCTCCATTAGTGGAATTTCTCAGGGAGTGGGGCAAGTTTCAGTTTTTTGCCTGTCTTTATGATGAGTAGATGTTTTTTGTCTCTGCTGGTTAGTCTGCTTTTGAGGACTGAGAATCTGAATTCATAGGAGGTGGAAGAGAGACTGTGCATAATTTTCCTAAAGGATCTGTGTTTCCAGAGTAGCTTTCAGAGGCCCTTGCAGGGCTGGGGCAGAGTTACAGGGGGATGTAGAGCAGAACAGGGGTCAGACAGCATGGCCTGCTCTGTGCTCTGTGTGTCAGCTGGAGCCACCAGCACCACAGGGACATTTCTGACCTGCCCAAGCTGCAGATGCACTCAATGTGCAGGGGTTGCATTCTTACTTGTAACAAAATCCAGCAGTCTTGGGTTTTGCCTCAGGTTTGGAGTGGCCTCAGCCATATCATGTGCATATTCCAGCTGAACTGGTTGTTCCAGATTGAGCCAAGTCTTGCTGCTGCACTGGTTTCTAGTGGGAAAGTTGTCTTTTTTTTTTTTTTTTTTTTTTGTCAGCATCTTTAAAGTGATTCTCTTGAAAGTTTTCCCTCTTTTTTGCTTCTCTTCACAGCTTGAGCAAGGAATATCTAATTGCCACTGATATCTTTTGAACAGATGCAGATGTAGTTGCAGTTCACAGAATCAACCACGTGCAGTAAAATTGATCAAAGCTGGAAAATCTTTTTCAGGACTAAAGGGATAATGATATATTGACAGGATTTAAAGATGTGATTTTGGCAGCTTTTGTAATAGCCTGTAATAAGTAGCCCCTGCTTTCTCAACAGGATCTGGTAATTGTTTGCTCTGGTTTTGTGTGGTGTGTCATGGCCAGTAAGAAGGGCCCAGTTAACATGCATGACCAAGTAGGATCTTGATGTGGTGCTGACAAAGCTGAATTTACCATCAAGTCCTTGCCAAATTGTGAGCCCCCAGTGCTGCATTTTTAAGTGTGTTTTATGTTTTAGCAAATGTAAATCACAAGATATTCCTCTCTCCTGTTAGAAAGGAGCGAAACTTTTCCTTTTCATACAGTGTCACGTTTTTGTGCTAAAATACATTTTAATGTGAGGGCAAGGCTTCCAGGCTTCCTAGCAGATTGATTTTGAGTGATAATTCCAGCTGCATTCTAGTTGCAGTCTGCATTCCACATGTTAAGGGAAAATTAAATCCTTAAGGGGAGCAAAGGTGCATAGCAAATAAAACAATTTTAACCTTAGATATTGGCTTTAAAATATGACTTGCAAGCAGTGAATTTGAATGTTATTAATTTTTGTTACTTGCCTAGGTGTGAAAGTCTTTTCTGCAGAGTATTCCCCACAGGAGAATCCATCAGTGCTGAGGAGAGCTGTAAACTTGTATAAACTATGGATAACTTTGCATTAGGCTTTCAAAACTTCCATTCATGCACCAAGGAGACAGTTGTACATACACACAGTCCCTGTCTATTAATAACCTTTAGCTCACAGAAGGCTCATGGGGTTTTTATTTACTGGGAGGCTGCTGCTGTAGGGCATGTACACACAGGATGTTTCTAGAATGCAGAGTCCTGCACAGATGTTTCATTTACTGTGGTGCAATAACAGACGTATAAATGTGTTCACATTGTGTCCTACCTTGCTCTCTGTTTTTCCAGACTTTTCCTAGACCTTCCCTCTGTCCTCAGAGGCCTTTGGGAGCTTTAGGTTCAGACCTCTAGTGCTGTGGGAGTCCCTGTGGTTGGTGTCCTGGAGTGGGGTGAGGGAGGGGAGCAGTGCTGGGTGTGCACTGGTGCATCTCTGAGCTCCACAGGGCTCACTGAGCACTGGAGAGTGAATCGAGGGGCTGCAGGGGCACAGCCTGGCTGTTGGCCTGTTTGTGTCATGGCTGATGTTGGAATGTCTCAGGACAGCCCAGCAGAACTCAGAACAAATGCTGAACATAGACTGCCCACATACAGCACCTTGATGTCTCAAACTGGGCTGCTCAGTAATTTTGTCCAAGTCCTGATTAAACAGGTAGGATGTATATATCTGTCATCTTTCCTTCTTCCAGATTTCTTAGCCAGGCTTTTGCCTTTTTCTGGAGTCAGGAGAGGTGGATTGCTTCCTAGAATAAAGTTATGATAGCCATAGTAACTGGATTTATTTTGTGAAGCTGAAAGATTCAGGACACGGAAGTACAGTGAGGTAATTGTGAAGCTCAGTAGCTGCTCTGAAAATCTGGGTTTTGCAGTGGCTGTTTTGCAGATCTCTGTGTTTCAGAAGTCACATATTGTGTATGTAGTGCAAGAGAGACTCACTCTTCCCTCTGGATAGCTGTAGTAAAATAGGGAATAGGGAGAAGTACTAGGAAGAGTCTAGAAGATAGAAACAGTGGAGCTGTTCCTCTTCACCAGCAAGTTCTGAGGATGATGTAATTGTTCTCTTTCTCTCTCTCTCTCTTTCTCTTTCTGAACTGGTTGTTCATGGCACCTGATGCATCATTTCTGGAGGAAACTCCTTTTTCAGTTCTTATACTCTAGCCAAGAGTTCAGTTTTGGGGTAAAATGCCAGCTGTATGACTCAGCTGATCCCTCTCTACTCTGCCTTGTATTCCAACCAAGTATCCAGCCACTACCAAAAGTACTTGTGGGAGAAACACAAAAGCTGCAATCCCAGGTCATTTCTCCAGTGCTCATTCTTTCAGGAGCCTGCAGAAGGAGCTGCTGTTAAGTCAGAGTGAGTTCAGAGCAGGGGGCACAATGTTGTTTTAAGGTGGGAAGTTCATCCTGTATTTGCTCCTCCCACTCCTGTGCTAGAAACTTAAGCTGCTTATTGCTGGTATCTTGTTTGCAGCTTATTTCTGCTGGGAGGTGTCTGGAGTGTGTGAAACCAGCTTATGTGTCTGGGAGACACCAGGGCAGTGTTCGTCCCCTTTGGGCCTGCTCTTACACATCCCCTGTGGTCTGGGCTCAGTGGGCATGTTTCTAATGCAGGACTGTTGTGCAGCAATTAAAAACTGTCCTGACAGCTGTCCTGAGTAAAAGCTGAAGAGCAGAAACTATTTTTTTAAAGGAAAGTGTTGTGACCCCAGGAGTGAAAGCATTTCGGGCTAATATAGGCTAATATGTATTTCCACAGGAACCTGTCTCATAACCAAGCAGGCAGAGTGTGCTGGTAGCTGGGCCTGCTCCTCCCACTGAGCACTGGCTGATGCTCTCACTGCTCATCCCAGCCTGGCAGAGCAAACCCTGGCACCTGCTGCTTCCCAACTGTGCCTTTTCCTTGCAGATCACACTCGCTGCAATGTCTGGATCCTGGATGGAGACTTGTACCACAAAGGGCTGCTGAAGTTTGCAGTTTCTGCTGAATCCCTGCAGGACACCATCGTGGTCTTTGTTGCAGATATGTCTAGACCTTGGACTGTTATGGAGTCTTTACAGAAATGGGCCAGTGTCTTGCAAGAGCACATTGATAAGATGAAAATTCCTCCAGAAGAGATGAGGCACATGGAGCAGAAGTGTAAGTGTATCCATACATTGCTGTTGGTTTTTTAATTAGCTCTCACAACTTTTGATGGATTTCTTTGGATCAGTGTTTTGAGAACGGGTTGGATAGAAATTACTCTTAAGTTGTGATTGCAACTTTAATTCAAATAGACTGTGTTAGGCTTTAAAACAACTCTTTTCCAGTTTTTCTGTGCTGACAAAACATCAGGTGAATTACTGGTCTAGATCCTGGGCAGTAATGAGATTTTGATTTAATTTTTAAAAAGGGCAGTTTAAAAAAATAACTCAATAAAATGACAAAATTCAGTGATGAAATGAGCAGTTTGCTTTGCTGTGATATCTCAGCCAGGTCCCATTCCCATACTGTGCTCGTCTTACAGAAGGTCTCTCTGCCCTTGTTTTCCTGGTGGCTCAGCTGGTGCAGCTAATTGTGTCTCACTTCAGCCATTCCTACCCTGTGACTTTAGGAATGTTGTATAAATTAACCTTCTTTCCTGGCATATCCATGGCAGGAAAGAATCTAGCACTGGCAGGCAGTCATTGGTGCAACACTGGATCCTGCAGCTGCTTGCCTAAAGTAGTGTTGAATGGTTCTTGAGATTTCTTTTTTCTGTTTTTGTATTGAATTACTCCAAAATAAATTCCTTTAGTGGAAAAGACCTTAGCAACTTGCAGTCCCTTCAGATGAAGGAGATTCAGACTGATCCTTTGTGGTTGCTGGTTTTGCTCCAGGCTGGTGGCTCTCTGTGCTGGAGTCTGGAGCCCTTGCAAATATAGTCTGGAGTTTGCTCAGCTCCCTTTAGGGATTGGTGTGATCTGTTTGACCTGTGAGCACTCAGGTGTGTTTGTGTAGCTGATAATCCTTTCTGAATGTTAAATATTATGTTCCCAGAAGATTTGTGCCTACAGCACACCAGCTGCAGTTTAAACTTAATGATACAAGCCACCCAGGTTTGATCATCAGGTTACATTTAAACAAAAAGTAAAATATGAGAGTTTTTAGGGGAAAATGTTTGGGGGATTTTATGTGTGTCAGAGATTTTTTGGGAATGGGAAATGCAGTTCTGTTATCAACAGCTAACCCAATCTGCACATTTCTGAGACACAGCAAATGTGGCAATCCATATAAAGGGGGATTTTGTGCACCTAAATTTTCCTTTTGAAAAGAGCAGCTTTTCAGCCTTCCCTTCAGAGTGCACTCTGGGAAGGAGCTATGGCAAAGCTCGAGTGCCCTGTCTGAGGAACTTGGAGGGCTTTCCAACAGTGGTATCTTACAGAATTCTAAACTAAAGTGTCATACAAACTCCTGGTTTGTTCTGAGCTCTCCTGAGTGGAGGGAAGAGGAGATTGGAGAGGGGCTGAGTTCCCTGTGCCTGGCTCCAGTGCCATCCCCTGACTCAGCTCTGGCACACAGGGCTCTGAAGTCTTCAAATTCCCATCTCCTGTTCTCAGGCCCTGTGCAGGACCCTGATGTCATCCAGACACATCTCTGGCTTCTTGCAGACTGTCCCTGGGGCCAGCTCTGTGCTCAGAGCTCTGTAATTCTCTTAGGGCTGGTGCTGAGGAAAGGCCCACTGTAACTATGCCAGGGTAATGCACTGTGCAGGGTAGAGCACAGTGCCTGGTGAGTGCCTTGGCACTGCTGCCCATCCTAAAGCTACACAGCAAAGCTCTCCTCACTGAAATCCTGCTGCCTGTGCCCCCTGGGGTGGGCTGCCACTTAGAAAATGAAGTCACTGGGTTGCAACAGCCCAAATATGTGAAAATCAGGATAATAAAGTGTACATGAGGGCAGTTGAAACATAGAAATGGAGTGCAGAGTGATGAGATGTCCTGAATTTAATGTGCCCCTGCAGCATAAGACCACTGGGTGGATGGATGTGTTTCCTGACTTCACCTGCAGAATATTCCCTTACTCCTGCTCCTCCATCCCAAGCTTTTCCCAGTGCTTTCCCTGACTGTCACACTCAGCACCAGGAGCCCTGGGGAAACCTTGCCCAGTCCTGTCCCACTGGCATCCATTGGAAGTGCTGCAGGGTTGTTCCTTCTCCATTGCCAAGAGTTTCCAGTGATGCCTTTGTTAGCTCAGCCTTGCCAGAGCAGTTGGACTTTGGACTGCTTGTCTCAGCTGGCAGGTTTGGGAGGCCTTTCTGCACCCAGCCCTTGCTCCTGTCTTTGCTGCTTGACATTCTGACTCTTGGCTTGCCTGGGTGGGTGAGAAACTTCCCTTTGGAGTTAAAGAGCTTCCAGAATGGGCAGCAGGACACACATGGAAGCATCAGGCTGCCTTTTTGGGGATGTACCCAGAGCACTGCCTGCCTGCACTCACTCCCATCACTGAGCTGCTCTGGGGGCTCCTTGCTGAGAGTTTGGCTGATGTGAAGTCAGGTACATAATGGCCAGCTAAGCCCATTTAATTCAGGCTCAACTGTGATAAATCATTATTTAAATAACACATGTTTGAATAGTTATTTCAGGAAGGGTGTGAATGTTACCCCCATGTTTAAGACAGCAGAACAGATAAGATGGCTCTCAGGAATCATGAAATGCAGAAAGGAGGTGTACTGGTAAAATAGCAATTACACCAATGACCTCTGCGGTGTTTGAAGCTAAAGAATTGAAATACAATAACATGTTTTTGCAAATTGTGTACTGTCCCATTTCAGCTGAATTAGTTTCAGATTGTCTACCTTTTTGCTTTTTTGGTCTGACATAGAGCTGAAAGATTTCTTAAGCCAAAAGCTTTTAAAAAAACATAATTTATCCAGGTATCTTTTGTCTAGAAATTATTAGACTAAAATTTTTAATGATCAATAAAGATAGGGCACAAAAAAGCTAAAAGTGATTGTGAAACTTCAAAGAGTGTAAATACGGAATGATTGTCTCAGAAAAATATTCTTTATTTTTCTCATTCTGCTGTTCAGGACCTTTGGGATTTATCCATTAAGTTGTAGCATTTGCTGCATTTCCACACTGCACTTAAAGAAGACTCCAAGCCTGAGCATATTCCTGTTGCTGGAAGAACCAAACCTAATAATTGTGGGTTGCTGTCTCAGTGGATGCATGTCCTGAGTGATGCAGCAGTTTTTGGTGGAGTTACCTTGCAGTGCCTCAGCAGCAGCAGGAACAAACCAGTTTGCTGGAACCTCCCTTTCTTTTGCTGTGTCCACTGCAAAGAGCCACAAGTTTGGTAGATAAATCAGCGCTCTGTAGTGGGGGTGTGATTTTAATGGCACATCATCACCTGGTGAGAATCTTTTAAACAAAACAGGCCATTCTGAGCATTCAGCCTTAGTGATGGGTGGCAGAATATTACAGATTTCCAGAGGACCTGTCGTTTTTCTGGCTTCCTATTTTATATGCATCATCTTAGGAGTATTTCCTGCTGAAAAACCTTAAAACAAAGTAATTTTCACTACTTCTTAATAAAGAAAGGAGTTGTTTTCCATACCATATAGAAGATGATTCCTCAATTAGAACTGTGTGGAGGAGATAATATTCACAGCTCACTAGAAAAAAAAAAGAAAAAATAAAAGATTTTATGAGCTGTTTGGGCACACAACTTTATATCCATTAAATATGGAGACTTCATATCCATTAAAAGCCTGAGAGTGGAGTGCAAATGAGACATTACCTGTGGGAGGTAAGAAAAAGTATGAAGTTGCTGTGTGTCAAAGAAATGGTTTAACTGCAGCGAGCTGCTTGATGACCTTGTGAGAGTGCAGTTTGTTCATCGGGGCATCTGGCAGTGCCTGGAGTCCAGGTGCCCTTGGATTTAACAGGACTGAATTTTGCAGGGAATGGGGGTTGAGTGGGAGCCTGGAGCAGGGTTTAAGAGCCTGTTGCTGACAGGCACTCACACTTGTTCCTGAGTTAAAGTGGTGTCTGTGTGCTCCGGGTGCTGCAGTCAGAGGTTCCTGCTGTGGCTGGTGGCTGCTGTAACTCGGGTGGTTGGTTGTTCAGAGCTGCCCCTGCTGGCCCCAGGGCTGTGTCCCTTTGCCCTGTGTCTGGCAGGGAGTAATGCCAGGCCAGGTGCATCCCTGGGCATCCACAGAGAGCTCAGCTCCACATGGAAGGGTTTTCTCCCTCCGTGTGTGAGGTGTGGCTGTGCTGCTGGCTCCTGGGGAGAGGGGAGCTGGGAGTTGTGGCTCTCTGGGATTGTGCCCTTCATTCCCATTCAGCAGAAATTCATGAGGATGAAGCCATCAGACTTCTGAAATCTCCACATTGCATTTGCTCTTATTTACATTTCTAAAATTCTTAGAGCATCTTGTGTTTTCTCATGTTGTTGAGTGTTACTCTTTTCAGGAGAGGCCTTTTTCCCCCAGATTTGAAGGGGTTTATGCTCCCAAGTATCTCAGTACAGAAAAGATTATTTTGCTTTGATATGAACAAAACCCAAGAAAGGAATCCTGTCTGATTATAATGCTGTGGTAAATTGAGAGCTGTGTCTTTTCTGTGTAATTAAGTCAGAGAGGCTCATCTGAACCATTGTGGGAGATGCAGATGGTGTTCTTGAAACTGCTCTATTACACTTGGCCTCAATAGTAATAGCAAAGCTAATGAAGAGGTACTTCAAAAAACTCCTTTTCTAGTTAAATGCTTTTGGTGAGATAATGCACATGGAATGTGCAGAATATATGGGGAAATTTTAATTTGCTGTAGCTGACTAAGAAACAGTCTTGGAGGAAACATCCTCTGGAGCACTGCTGTTTCCTCTCCACAAGAAGGCACTGCCTCCCCGTGTTACAAGCAACTGCATTTCATTTTCATTTGTATTTCCTTGCACCCTGGCATATATTGAATTGGTAATTGGAAGTCTTGTGGTCTATATTTAGTTTGGGGTTTTTAGGCTTTTCTCTGGAATGGAACTCTCTTCTCTTCCACAAGAATCACACAATTTTATGTTTCAGCTAAACACTGTAGATTGTGCAGCTTTAAACAGAAGAGTTTTCTGATTTGTTCTTCCTCCCACACACCCATACCATTGCAGGAATGGTTCTTGTTTTGAAAAGTACCATGATTTCTTTTTGCAAGGTTGGAATAAGAAACTTCCCTGAGGTTTTACCACTTCCTAAAGCTCAGGCCTGCAGTGCATTGCAGTTCCTTCCCTGGCACGGGGAGGATGTTCTGAGCAGCCTCTCTGTGTGGCTTTTCTGAGTTTCCCTCTCTGTCCCTGCAGTCACTCTGCTCCCACTGTTTCTAAAATAAAGGAACCTTTGTGGGGACAGATCATGGAGTTTGCTTGGCTCTTTCCATGAAGGTTCCTCGTGGCTGAGTGAGGAGAAGAGCCCTGGGCCTCAGGGCCTGGAGCAGCCACATCCAGATTTGGCTGTTCTGTGGCTTTGGTCTTGAATAAAAGACATTAAAATGTAGATTGCAGCCCAGATTTGATAAAGCATGTGTGGGCTCACAGTGCATTCCCAAAATTACCTTAATACTACTCCTTAGGTGCTTCAGTATTGGATAGTATTCAGGATTATAGGAACACTCACTGTTGCCATAAAATTAAAACACTGAAAACATAAAAAGCACAGAGTTTCCTCTGCCCCCCACTGTAGTTTTCCAGAATACAACTGAGTCTCTTCAGGTAGCCTGCAGATGCCCTTGAGTCTGTGCTTATGCAGGTAGGTTTTATATTTCTGGCATTGGATGCCTGCAACAGAAATGTAGAGTAATAGGAACTAAAGTAATTGTTTGTAGGAAAGAGTGGCTGTTTCAAGTTGGTGTTTTCTGTGTACATTTACATTTTCACCATGATTTCTTCCACAATAGGTACAAATTGCAGGGTTATAGGCTGTGTTGCTAAACCACATTTATGTTTCCTGTTGTCAACTGCCCTATAATGAAACATTCAGGAATATGCATTTGTACTTACTATACCTCTTGGAGATAATTGTGATTATTTATAATGGCTCCAGATCCCACTTGATTTAGCTTCCTGTAAATGTTGATGGAGGAGTGTGGTGTTGGAAAGGGCAACAAGGGATTAACTTGCATTCAGTTTTCATGTAGTATTAAAAAAAAAAAAATAAACCCTTGAGATTTCTAGTTAGTTATAGATTAATTATGGTTTAAAAGGAACTAGTTCCTTTGTTGTAGCCTAAGAATCTCTTTCTTTTAATAGTTATAAAGGAGTTTCAGGAGTATGTAGAACCTGAAGAAGGCTACCAAGGATCACCACAGAGGAGAGGCCCCTCTGGCCAGGAGGATGAACACGTTTCCCTGCCCCTCGGAGACAACGTGCTGACTCACAACCTGGGCATTCCCGTGCTCGTGGTGTGCACTAAAGTGAGCCTCTGCTTCTCTTGGCTGCTCTGCAAGGGTTTCATTGCTTCTCTGTTCAAGGCATGCTGTCTACAGACATGCACAATGAATTCTGGATTAACAGTGGAGGGGTTTGTTTTACAAGTGAGCTTCTGCCACCGACATCAATTTTTACTTTTATGGAAGAGTAATAACTTTATCAATTATATGTTAATTACTTAGGCATTTGGTTTATCGGTGCTATTTTAGAACCAGAGAGTCAAAGTACATGTGATGGGAGGGTGTAAGGTTAAGGAAGGTGTTTTAAGATGTGCTGGGATTAAATGCCTGGCTTTTTCTGGTTTGTTTTCCTGCCTCTCCCAGTGTGATGCAGTGAGTGTCCTGGAGAAGGAGCACGACTACAGGGAAGAACACTTTGACTTCATTCAGTCACACATCCGCAGATTCTGCTTACAGTGTATCCTTTTCTGGGCTGAGGAGATTGCCTCTAATCTGGAAGCAAGAAGAGATGTTTTCATCTTGAANNNNAAGCACCAACTTAGTGCATATGACTTGACTCAGACTGTACCATTCCAGTTTTTGTATCTTTGGAATTTAGCTGAGAAATAGGGCTGATCTGTAAGAAAATTGCCTTATTTAAGTAGAGGGCAGTAAATAAATGGTCTATGTAGAAGTTGCGGAAAAGGCAAAGCTTTATTTTTTTTTTTACAGACCTGCTGGTTGGGACAATGAGAAGAAAATTGCCATTTTACATGAAAATTTCACAACAGTAAAACCAGAAGATGCGTATGAGGACTTCATTGTAAAACCTCCTGTAAGAAAGGTAAAGAGGGGTTATTTCTTTCTGTACCCCATAAGTAAGGAGTTTGCTTGAATGGCTGCTAAGGACTATTAATATTGAAGAGCTCCAAATATAAATGTAACCTTTTTTTTTTGATCAAAATATGTGAAACAGGCTTTCATTTATTAGTCATTTAAAATACTGCAAACAAACCCAGAAACCATTCACCTTATTGAATGAAAGGCAGTCGAGGAATAGCTATTTTACATTTACCATTTTTGCATGTGTGGGGCAGAAACACAACCAGAAAATGGAGAATTCTCTTTGTAGGACATTTCCATTTGTACTCACATGGCTTTGAGGTTGCCAAGTGAAGGCAAAGCAAGGTCATCTCAAGTCTTTGAGGAGATGCTGATGAGATCAATATCCAAACTTTAAAAGAGGAATGTGGCTTCTTACCAAGTGCTCATCTCTACACAGTGCTCACAGGCTGGCATCACTGTTTGTCTGCTCCAAAGTTTTTATTTTACAGTATTTTTTAATGGCAACTTCTTTAATGTTACTATTATCTTAAATGTGAAAGAGCAGTTTTAAAAATGTGAGCAATAGTCTTAAAGATTTACCTCTCTCTCTTCCCTTTTGATCACCAAAGCATAAAAACCAGTTGCAGTAATTTCAGTTTTTACTTATAACAGCAAAATGTTTTGTTCAACAGTTAGTCCATGATAAAGAGCTGGCAGCAGAGGATGAGCAAGTATTTCTTATGAAGCAGCAGGTAAGAACGAAAGAATGAAAATAAGTCCTTACTATGTAAGATTTCATTTCAGTTTCTCCCTTGATATTGCCTTTAGTTTTTCATTCCTTGTTTAAATCACCAAGTAGCTGTTTCTCAACTTTGGAAATTGAGATGTAATTGTGAAGTAAGGCTTTATTCTAACAAATACAAGTAGGAAATATGGTCACTTATCTTGGCAAGTTGAAGGGAAGATATGCTGAGAACAGAAAGAATTTACATGTCAAAAGAGAAGAGGAAGAAGAGACTTTGTATTTCACCACAGAGTTGTATCTGTGAAATATAAATACTTTTAAAACCTAACATCTGAGCATTGCAGTTTCCTTACAGCAAGAGGCTTGAAAGACTTTATTTAATGTGTCAAATTCGGCTGTGCTGTAACTTGTTATTGTCTTTATTACTCTATAGTTTAAAAAATATAACAATACTTCCCTATCCAGGTCAATATAAATGTCCTGGAGGTTGCAGGCTGGGGTGTCTGTGGTTGTGGCTTTGAGTTCTGGACTGGCTGTGTGAGACAAAGGCCCAAAGCTTATTTCCTCTTGCAGTCAGTCCTCTAGGGGCAGAGTGGGGAAGAATGGAAATATCAAAGAGCAATCCTGTAAATATCAGGAAAAAAATCAAATAAATTAATGGTTACTCAGCTTCACTATTTTATTCCTCTGTATTCTTTGAAATATATTTAATATACTTAATATGTTGTTTTTGCAGTCATTCCTTGCCAAACAGCCAGCAACGCCTACAAGAGCATCAGTAAGTAGATCCAAGGAAAAGAGTAGGAGGTGTTTAGTTTCCTTCAAGGGAAAAGGGAATAATTCTAACCTGCAGAGATTCATTTTTTGTATTTAAATGTAACCTACATAATCTCCCCAAACTGCAGAAAGGAAATAAATAATGAGGCAGTATTTTAAAATGTTGCTTATAAAATCACTGTGGAAACATTAGATTACTGAACTGAAAATTGCCTGCAGTGATTCAACCTTTTCTGTAGTAGAGGCACATCCCCAAAATAACTGATCTTTTGGGGGCTTGTTTGTTTTCTTTCTCCAGTGTGCATCACTGTAGTGCCAATAGAAAGGCTGAAAAAGTATGTGGTGTTAAACTTGCTTAATGTAATCCTTTGAAGTTCTTCTCTGATTTGTGTGATTTGGACTTTTTAAGGAATCTCCTGCAAGAGGCCCTGCAGGATCCCCAAGAACTCAAGGCAGAGCTGGTCCCGCCAATGTACCCAGTGCCTCACCAATCACATCAGTTAAGAAACCAGATCCAAATATTAAAAGTATGAATGAACATTTTACTGTTCTATCATGTGTTATTTCCCTTAAAGTGAATCCTCCTCTGTAGAAAGATTTGGGGATTTATTCTTTAATGGTATAGCTAATTTAATAACAGAAATGCATTTATGACATAAATTTGGGTTGATTTTTTTTCTTTTCTGATCATTTCTATGAAGTTTTCTGTTACTGCCAAGCAGTTAGACAGATCTAATTTCCTTAAATTGCCTCAGTACATTTATTATGCATCAGTTGGATTATTAGGGTGGAGACTGATCTAAACTACAAACAGTTTTATACTTCATATCCCTTATTCTGGAATCCACAGCGAACCTTGTCCCACTAAACCCTCTCTGGAATGTCATTTGCTGTAGCAGATGGAGTCACTTGGAAATGAGATCTTTCCCTGAGATGCAGCTCCATGGTATTGAGGGGTTTCTTTCCCCTCTGGGCATTAAGAAGATCTGCAGGGCCAGTGTTGTTTTTTGTTGTGCACTGTAGGGCCATGCCTCACTCCCAGGGGGTGAAATGCCCTTCTGGATCCTGGCTCATTGCTGAATTGCCACGTTTTGATTTGTTAAAAGCAGTGTGGCATGAAAGGCTGCACTAGAACATCTGTGCAGGTTGTTAATGGGCTTATCAGTCTTTGATTTTCATGTCCATACTTAATGATTTTGCTCTTGGCTTTGACACGTGTTAAAAACTTTAAAATGTACAAATATTTAGATTAAAATTTCATTACCCTCAATCATTCCAGAAAAGCAGGAATGTGCATTCAGCCATCTCTGCCTATGCCAAGGTATGCAAAGGACTGGGGTCTTCAAACTGAACAGGGACGGACTTTCTCAGAGCTGAGGTTTATTTCCTTGATTAGCAAGAGATTTGTATGTATGTGTGTGAAAATAAGTTATGATTTACAAGCTCTACGTGTTCTGTGTGATCTATGTTTTTTTTTTTCTCTAGATAATGCTGCAAGTGAAGGTGTCTTGGCTAGTTTCTTTAACAGCCTCTTGAGCAAAAAGACTGGCTCTCCTGGAAGTCCTGGTGCTGGAGGAGTGCAAAGTACAGCCAAGAAATCAGGTATTGGACTTGTTATTGCAGCTTGTTTTTAATAGTTTGTTTGGCTCCTTGGTCCATGGGTGTGTCTCACACTGGCCAGAAAAGTGACAGACCTTGACAGGTGACAGTACCAAAATGTGTTTAAAAGAACTAAACTAGTGCAACTTCACAACTCCAGGGCTTCTGTTAAGCCTGATATAACTTAATTCTTTGAGTGAAGTTGCACTGCTGGGATTTCAGTGACATTTGAGTCTTGATCCTATGCTGAAAGTGCTGATTTCTTTCTCAGCTTCAGTGTTCCTTTCTTTTCCTGATGCTTTGCTGTTGAAAGGAGATGCATTTTTTTGGTTTGGACTGGAGTTTGCAGTGAAACCATTGAAATCTCCCCAGAGTTCAAGCTGAAATGAATTTCTGCTTGTGATAGCTTGAAGTTGTTCATTCATTAATTATTTAGTATTTTATTGCAATCCAACACAGCTGATAACACTGACAAATAGGTGCTTTCTGTGTGTGTGCTGTGGCTGCACTGTGGGAGATCCTTGCTGATAAATACTGCAGCAGTTCAGTGAAAATGAAAGGAACCTGTCAGAGTGGTTGGTGCCTACCCAGACCTTGGTGGTGCAAAATGCATTGTCCACCTGACAGATGGAATTTACTGCTTTGTTCTTTGACTGTTTCTGTTCAGTACTGGCATTCCCATCACGCTGAATGTTCAGGAGCTTTTCTTCCAGAATTCTTTCACTGTTAAATAATGGATAGATACACTACTTCTGATCCCAAACTTGTGCAATCTTGTGGGTGTTAATGGTGATGCCAAACCCACAGTTCCTTGTGCTGAGAGGGGAAGGTAAGGCCCAGACATTCCAAATGGGAAATGAGAAAGATCTGATGCCAGCCACACTGATGGTTCTGTCAGTCAGAGAGCCAAGGCAGTTGGAGTTTGGGTATCTTTCAATTTCATTTTCACTGGGAAGGTTTATATATGACATGTCACGTTCTGAAAGCTCAAAATGCCAGGATTGGGCTTACAGCAAGTCAGGTGTGGGCTTTTTGTGTGTTTTGTTTCAGCGTGATGAATTCTGTAATTTTGTCTTTATTAAATTTATTTAGTATGAAGATAACAACAAAAGGGATTTGTATTATATATTATTTCCATAATAATATCGTTTCCATGTTATAAAAACACTGAACTAATTCTTTCATAATCCAGAATGCCCTCTTCAGTTAAACACTGAAAGGTGTCCCCTGCTTCATCAAATACAGCCTCATGTTTTACTCACCACAAGGTCAAAGTAACTTTTTATAGATATAGAACTAGAACTAGAAATAATTTTGGGTGTTATTTCATCCATGCTTTTTATCTGAAGCAAAGTCAGTTAGGGAGTACCTGGCTAGTGATTAAAAAAGCAAACAAACTCAGAAATAAAAGCTGTAATGTCATCTCTCCAGGAAGTTATTCCAGTACTTAATTTCTCAGTTATTTTGTTACCTTGCCCAGTGTTTCTGAATCCCTCTCTTGGGGGGACTCTTGGTCTTGTTTGGGTGGCAGTGGAGCTCGGTGTAGCCCCTTTGTGTTTGCAGCAGTGCTTGGGTTTGAAAGCTGTTCCCCTTTGCCTGTGACCTGTGTGTGACCTGCAAGAACAGATTTGTGTGCAGGCCATGTTGTTTGGCTGTGTCAGTTCTGTCCCCTGGCACTCTGCTCACCCTGTTTGCTTTGTGCTCAGAAACAGCTGGGGGTGGCAGACGAGGCTCTGCCTGCCCTGGGAAGGGGTGAGCTGACCTGTGCTACAGGTGTGTTCTGTTCACATCTCTCAGGGGGGCACGGGGTTATTTTCATCTGTGTGACACTGAGCAGGAATTTTTATAACAATTCAGCCAGTTTAATACATTTTCTGCCTCTTGGTAGGAGGGTTTCTTGTCTGTGTCAAATTCCCTTGGTGTCTCAAAATTTTGTGTGTTTGCTTAATCATTGTTTTCCATTCTATCATCATGCACCACTTTGGTAATCTATGTAAATAACTTTTTCCCTCCGATCCTGTCTTCTCAAATTCTTTGTTGTCTCTTCAGCCACACTTACCTACATATCTGCCCCCTTCAACAGCTGGACAGGGTAGATTGCTGAATAAAAGTACTGAGCAGTCTGTGGATAACTAATGGGTAATTTTATGAATTAAAATCCATTTTCTCTGAAATATCAAGGCTTTATTTTCTTTTTTAAGTTTATTTCTGTGAAGGTGATGTGAGATGTGATATCAGCCACTTCTCCCTTCTGCACAGGACCTGTTATCCTTTCATAGAAATGTGGGTGGCTTGGCAGAACTTGTCAGGACAGACCCTGTTGGTTGTTATGCTGGTAGGCTGTTCTAAGCACCTAAAACATAACTGCAGTTTCTGGAAAAACTGCTAAATTAGTCTGTGATGGGCTGTACTCCTTCCTCTTTCAGTCTTCTAGAAGACTCTGCCTTCCAGGACTTTCCGAAGATAACAAGCTTTTTTGACTTTTTTTTCTCCTTGTGTCAGCATTAACTTCTAATTGGAATAGATAATTTTGCTCCTGAAACGTGTAGAGACAGCAATCATACATCCTTCCTTAACTCCCTTGGTTTTGATTTACTAAATTAGACAAGTTCTCTTCTAGTCTCCTGCTAAAGGCTGAGCTCTGTTTTCCCCAGTGGTTTTCTTCATCAGTTCCCATCATTGGCTTATTCTTGTCCTGAACACAAATGATTAGAATGTTGTACTCAGCTCTGCAGATGTACCTCATTGTAGTGCCTCCTGCAGCAGTTCTCTTTCTTGGGTGGAAGTGCTTCTCCTGAATGATACCAAGGTTGGCTTTTCTTGGCTACATTGAGTTGGCAGCTCCCATTCCTTTCCTGATTTTGGGAACAGAACAGTTGGCTTTCACTCACAGGAGAAGGGGCCTGTTCTTGTCACCTGCTGTGCTCACACCTTACATGAACCAGTGTAAGATTAAACTGTGCTGAGCAGGTGAGGGCTCCTCATGCTGCTCTCTGAAAAGCTCTCGTTGGGCTTGTGAGGTACCTGGTGCTGGTGAAAAGAGATGACCTATTCCTTTGTGGAAGAGCTGAGCAGAACATCTTGGAGAAAGCATTATTTCCAGCAGCACCCTCTGTGTGAGTAAATGTGCTAAAATTATTTTTGTAGGCATTTCAAATGTCTAAACTGTTTAAAGAGCCTGACGTTTTCAGAAGGTTGATGACAAAAATATTTAGTTTTAAAGAGACCATCTGTTTTTCTCATAGCTAGGAATAGCCTGAGGTTGAAACACTGAGATTCTGTCCCAGGATGAGAGTGACATTGTGGGTCTCAACAATACTGGTCAGCCTCATTGATGGATTGGCTTCTACTGTGACAGTTCTTACCTGAGAGAAATCTCTCCTCTGGGCAGTGTTGTGTCCATTTTTCCTGCTGTGCAGTGCTTCTTGTTTGCCTTTGTTTCTGGACTCTCTTTGGTGTCTAGACCATGATATTTCAAAAAACTTCAGTTGGTTATTTCTGTGGTGGATTATTTTTCTACATCTTAACTTCTATAGTCACACAGTTATTTCATTTATATTCACCAGAAGATTCTTGCAAATTCTAAGGCTGCCTTCCCTCTCTATTCCTATACAGAGGATAAAGAACTCAGGTTCCCTGCTCTCACACTGATCTAGCAAGGGGAATTAATTGTACAGAACTGGAGGCATGTAATTGTCCAGAACACATCTCACTGAATGAGGCCATCACTCCTTGACAGATTTGTAGGGAAATTGAAAGCAAGTCACTCTCATTCATAATTGAGGGGAAACTCTTATTTTCTTAAAAACAGCTCCTTGTATTTTTTCTCCTTTGGAAGGTGCTCCCTGTGGTGGTAAAGGGGAGTGTGTTCCCCTGCGTTTGGGAGAGTTTTTCCTGTCCACAGGAGGTATTTGCAGGACACTGCTTGGTGTTATTTTGGAGCCCTAAGGAGCTAGTTCATCCAGCATAAAAAACAAGGTCACAGTTTTTGTTTAGATCTGCTCTTGTTAAAGCGAGGATTTTGTGTGGCCTTTATTGTGTCAGGGTTTAGGCTTTTTTAACTCCCAGGTGCTGTTAGTCTACATGTGAAGTGTTTTGTATTTTAAGTTCTGTTACAGTACATTAATTAATGTACTAATTCCTAAGTTCTGCTTAAATACTCCTATTTTGAGTAGATGCTGTGTACAGTGCTGTGGGGCTTATGACTAGTGCTTAGGTCTGAAACCTTCTTAGTGATTAAAGGTAACCTTTTAACTTGGTTATGTCTTTGTACTTTGGAAAAAAACCCACTTGAATCTCTAACAGTCAAATCTTGCCTTCTTAATGTTTTCAGCATGTACCCTGGAAAAAATCCACCTAATATTTCACACACATTTGAGCTGGAAAACAGATGCTTGTTAAATTCTTTGGCTGTGTAAGGAAGCTGTACATGGTTATATAATCTACTTTTTGTCTAAAAATATAGCTTTTTAATCTTAAATGCTTGTATGCTCCATGCATTAGGATATATTGTTCCAATTTTGGTGATGAATTTGTCTGTGGGTTTATAATTTTCAGAAACACTGAAGTAAGCTGATGGTTCAGTTAGGGAATTGTTAAAAAGTTTTGAGTCTAACATAGAAATGTAAGATATGCCTTTCCATGCAATACTTCAGTGTGTCTGGTTCCAATTGAAGAAGTCCTTTGAAATGACTGCTTGGAGATATTACATGAATATGCAATTCCTGTCCCCTTTTTAAGGGAAGCATTGGCTGGAGATATGAGAGTTCTTCCTGTTAGTTGTTTCATATTCAAATGCAGTGAGTACAAATGCGACCAGATAAATGGGATTTCTTTTTTTTTTAGCAGGTGTCCTACATACCTTGTGCTTAAAAGTTGAGTTTAAATAAAGTCCTTGCTATCAATGCTAATAATAGAACTGTGTATGGTTGATTTTTACTGAAAATTCCAAATATGGTTATTTTTAAATGTTAGTTGCTATAAACTTTTCACTGGTGGTGTTGTGAGGTTTTTTTTGCTGCTGTGTAGTTCAGCATTTCATCTTTTTAAAGTGAATCAAGTTTTTACACAGAAAATATTGTGCATTGTGTCAGGTTCTTTGGCCTTGTGGAGGTGGCAAAATAATGAGAAATAAATAATATATTGTCATCTAAAGGTGATTTATTGAACACTCATGCTTCTTGGTTGAAACATTTCATTGAAACTCGATTGCTCTGTGTCCTTTTCCTTTGCAGGACAAAAGACAGTTTTGGCAAATGCTCAGGAGGAGCTGGACAGGATCACTCGCAAGCCTGACCCCATGGTAACAACAAACTCTCCTCCAACAGAGAACGAGGCTTGATAGGGCAGAACAATGCAGGTGTAAATGACCAAATAACTATGTATAGTGATCTGATAAGACCAGGAATTTTCTGCTATGGCAGATGCTATCAGTTTTCTCGGGCAGGGAAAATGAGCTTACTACATCATTGCCTTGTCCCAGTAAAAAGTGCACATTCAGGAAGTTTGCATATAAAATCCCTCTGTATAAGATAACCATTTAGAGTTTATATAGGGCAATTCTTTTGGTTTGGAGGTAAAGCAGGTGCAGCTGCATTTCCTGTTGTGAAGAACACAGAGAAGCAAAACGGAGAATTCTCTTAAAAGTACTACTGACTGCACATGAGGCAAGAAAGAGAACTGAAACCTTCTTTCAGAGTTACTGGAATTGGCTACTTGTATGTTTGCAATGCATTATATTCTTGGAGTGGTGGTGGTGGAACAGCATTTATTGGGGGAAAGAAGCCGAGGTGGGGAATGGAGCCCTGAAAGGGGAAACGGATTTGGGACAGCGAGAAACCAGAATGTTGGATTGACTGGAGAGGAGCAATGTTGTCAAATCCTGTGTTTCACAGGGGGTAAATAGTCACTGTTTTTAAAAGACTACTTTACATTGGAGAATTCCAGGCCAAACACTAAGAACCATGGGAATTTATTCTTGTTAAAAATCTTGTTTTAGTTTTTAAAGAAGTCTTAAGAGTGTGGATGCCCTTTCTGGTGTAGCTGACAAAGGGAGAAACTAAACTTGTTTAGCTCCAAGTGCCTGGCACAGTATGTGATGTGTCTTTAGAAGGTGCTTGAACTTATTGTGCACTGTAGTACAAACAGTCACTGTTTGGTTTTATTTGAAAAACAGTAGTTTGGCAATTTGTATTTAATTTTAAATCCTGTTTTCTGATAGCTTCTGCCTTTTTTATGCCAAGAGGCTGGCCTATGAAGAATGGTGGGTGACGGATCATTTTTCCATAATGAAATGTGCTACAGAACACTCAGCATTTTTCTTTCTTACTTCTTTTGTAACTAAATACTAGCTACCAAGCTAAAATGGATTCCTGCCTTACACCTATGGAGGTTTTTAAAAAAACTTTCTAGGCCCTAGTTCCAACCACATCTGCTGCAGGTGCAGCCGACTCCAGTTCTGAAGGTAACCTAAAAAGTATGAATGTGTGCACGACGGACATCCTGAAGAAGTTGTTTTGTATTTTCTTTCATGTAGCATTTCATTTGGAAAGATGGGTTGTGGTTGTCCCCGTTGCTCTAAGGGAGCCCTGTCCATGGTCACATAAACCCTCATTCTGTACAAACAAACACAACTGCAGTGGTTACAGAAATGGCACTTTGATTTTATACACGGTATGCTTGTTTTACGTGGACACACTACCAGAAGTTAAAAATACCAAGCATATTCTGTGCTCTTAATGCTGAAGGGAAAAACCACAATTTGAATTATACAGAGTTTACTTTTTATTGATACGAACTTGTTGTACTAAATCTGATGTCTGGATATAACTTCCCTAATATATATTGTTACTTAAATATACAGAATTAGACTGACCACTAACACAGTGCTGGGTGTTAACCTCAACTCCTATGTTACAGCAAGAGGCTGTTCATGTGAGTCTGTCTAGACATCTAGAAAGCTACGAGTATTTACTTGCCTCTTCGACAAACATTAACATGAGTATGTTACTTGTGCCAGGTTTTTTGTTGTTGTTGTTGTTGTTGAAAATACTTTATTTTTCTTTTCTTTTTTTACTTTTTTTAAGAAATGGTATGACCTGAAGTTATACTGTTGTCTAGATAACAGTTAGACTAAGACTGTGGCTGGCTGATGTTGATGTGGATGCACTTCCTGGTGTAACGGGTGCCAGTTGCAAGTTACCACACCAGAAGTAATTACACACTGTCCTCCTGATACTGAGAAGTGAGATTGGAGACTAAACCATCAAAAATTGGACAGGAAAACTGAAGTGTATGGTTGTAATGGCATCGTTTGAAAACCTCAGTCTGAAACTGCCTTTTTTGTCACCTAACCTGATAAGCACTTTTCTAGCAATATGGCTAAAACTTACAATTGAAGTATTTTCCAGATGTGTAAAAACTGTTGAATATACTAAAACTGATCAAAACTGTTACTGTGTGATAACTTACCAGCTTTGCAGAAAGACAAAACAGGGACAGATTTTCAGTTTCTAATTGCAAGTGAATGCTCCTAGTTTACTGACAAGAGGTGTAAGTAAGTAATGTAGCATCCTGTGGGTGCCAAAGTCTGCTGGCTTTGGTGAGCTGCACAGTTGTTATTCTGGTGTCTTCAAGCATTGGAACCAAAGGCCAAATGCAAACAGCCTTTACATTTTCAAGTGAAACTTCATTTTATTTGCAGATACACTTGTATGGTAGACTGTTTAAACTATTATATGCCTATATTTATATGCATTATAGTGACTGCATCTACTGTTCATGTTTAAACTAAGAAAACAAAAGATGAAAGCATTCAACTTGAAGCAAATAGAAAACTTTAAAGATTGGCCCTCCATAAAAATGCTGTGGTTATGCTGCTTGATTTTAAGTTTGCACTTTTTTATTGGCATTTAAAAAAAACAAAACTGTTTAAACTGAACAGAATTTTGTATTTTATTTAATTTAACTACGTTGAAAGTGACTGCTCTGTACATCGTGAACTTAACAATATACATGCTGTAAATGAAAGTTCACTGTCCTGTATACTAAGTTTATTGGTTTTTCTTCCAACTTACAATTAGGACTGCAAATGTATGAAACAAACCTTAGTCCAGTTGTATGGCTTTAACCAGGTGCAGTATGCAGTCATGTGGAACCTTGCTTTCTAGTGCTGGCAAAACGAGGACATCTTTAATTACTGGCTTCAATAAACATGAATCCAGACTGCTTGCTGCTGTGCATTTGTCTGGGAGATGCCCTCCTGGAGCTGTTTGTGTGGGAGCAGGGTGTGGGTGAGCTCTGTGAGCAGGAGGAGCAGGTTGGCTGTGAGTTGTGTCCCTGGGTTAGTGACAGCTTCCAGGCAGGGGCTCGGCCCAGCCTCTGCCAGTGCCAGTCCTCTGGAGCTGGGAGCTGAGTCCTGTGCCAGCAGAGCAGAGCACAACTGCTTTGGTACAAAAGAATGGATTTCATGGGGCTGGGGAAACAGCTGTGTGCTTCACCAGCTTCAGATGGATTTTGTGGAATACTGTTCCCAAGCACAGCACTGGTCCTGAATTAGCAGGATTCAAATCCAGGCTATGGGAAGTTTAAGGAGTGATTGCTGGAGTATTGAAAATTCCTCTTCTCTGCCAAGAGCCAAGTGTTCTGCCTTGGGTGGATGCAAGAAGAGCTTCCAGTAAGCACAGGAGTGGGCATTTAATTAGGATTCTGCTGGTTGTTTCCATTGTTTCATTGTTTCGTTTCATATCACCTGGATGCGTCTGTTCCCTTGCACAGATTGAAACTCTAGGTATGAATGTTTGTTGAGTCAGCCTGCCTCTGGCATATAAATCAGATAAGATTTGGCCTTCTGGAATATAATTTCTCCAGAAGAGAACCCTTATGAGGCCATGAAACAATTATCATTTTAGATCTGCCATAATGTTTTCATTAGCTCATTAATGTGAAAAATCAATTTTAGCCCTTTAAGATGGGCTTTAGAAAATCTTTTTGAGTATATGAAGAGAATTATATTTATTATATTACATTTAATATATTTAATATATTTATTATATTATATGTATTATATTTTGGGGGGAGAAAACCATGTGAAAACTTCAGATGAGGTGAAGTTGAAAGTGACTTTGGAAAGATGGTGACAGTGGATGGAAGTGGAAGAACTTCTTATAACTAACATTTACTTTGCTGCTCTTCAACTGTAATTTTTGTTTTTCAAAGCAAAATGTCCCCAAGTTAGGAAAAAAATTGGGATAATCAGGCTTTAGTGCAGAAAAATCTTTCTGAAGGCTGCTCTG
Organism: Trochalopteron elliotii; assembly: GCA_024734555.1. Lineage (NCBI taxonomy): Eukaryota > Metazoa > Chordata > Aves > Passeriformes > Leiothrichidae > Trochalopteron > Trochalopteron elliotii. The sequence goes on from JANPWX010000046.1 coordinate 255,266, forward strand.
AAGGCTGCTCTAAGCTTTCTAAGCTGCTGTTAGAAGAGGAGTCTTTCACTGCCTGTGTTGTTCCAAATGGTGACATTAAGAACCTCTGGCATTTCAGGTGTGGCAGGGTTTTGGTATAGAATTAACTGCTCAGGTAAGAGCCTTTGCTTTAACAAAACAGTGAATTTCTGAGTCATTGCAGTTCAAATACCTGCACAGAGGCTGGGGGTTATGTTGTTATCAATGACCTGAAAAAGGCTGCTGGTCTGGGTCTGTGTTTAGAGCTGAATGGAGTGTTTGGTACCAAACCCAAACTTGTCTGTTATATGGTCTTTTTCATTTAAAAATAAATCATATATTCATAGGACAGACACAGTTTAATTCCAAAGGCACTCGTTTGCTGGAATTCAGTCTCCCTTCAAGGAATTGACATAAAAATTCCAGCCTGACATGCTACAGCCTTTGTAATAATGAACTTCTCCTTCACTGACCCACTCAGATTGTGTGGAGAAGACAACAAGCACAAATAATCACAAAAGCCACCAGTCCAAGCTGCTGCTCTGGGATGCTGCTGGCTCCTCTGAGATTCCTGCACCCCCTGTAAGTGGTTTATCAGCAGCTCTGCACAGAATGGGCACTGCAGGCAGCAGGTGAGGCCAGGATGGGATCAAGTGGGATTTCTGCTCCCTGGCAGAGTGAAAGGAAGCAATCTGCACTTCCACACGTACCTCAGAGAAATTCAAATTTAGGAAAAAACCTCAAATTAAGTTCTTGACAAGTGGTAGTATAAATATTCTGTTACAATGCTTCCAAATCATACCTGTCTCCAAAAACCTGAAGACTAGGGCACCTAATTCTGCTTCAGCTGTCTTAAAAGAGTAACAAGGCTGGCAGTGTTAGCACTGAGGACATGTTTCAGTATCAGCACCACAGACGTGTCCTGTGCCGAGTGCAGTGCTGCCCTGGCCAGCAGTGGCTGGGTGTGCCAGCAGTGTGACCCAGCAGTGTGAGTGGATCTGGAGCACTGTCACCCTCTGAAAGAGCTGTGTAATCCCTGGTTTGTTCCAGGAGTCAGAGCCCCAGGCTGCCAGTTCCTGGAGGGCTTTGTGGGAAGCACGTTAGTAATTACATGCAGGAGGTCTGTGAGATGATGTCAGAACCAAGGGAAGCAATTAATTTTCTCTCTGTTGCCTTTGGTAGCAGACTTTGTGCAGCAGAACCAACACTACCAGTAGTAACACTTTATCTGAAGGAAAAGATCCCCCACTCCCTTTTCCCTGACACTTAATTACAATTATGTTTTGCTCAGTGTTTCTGGAGCTGAAGCATTCCAAGCCCAGGAGGTGGCAGGCTGGGATTGGTGCCCAAAGGTAACAATGGATATGCCATTGTGAGATGCTGTAGCACTGCTTGTCAGCTTCCCTTAATAATTCCTGTTTGGTAGATTATTTTCATCATCTAAGTATCTTCCAAAGAGTGAGCTGCTGATTTTTTCCCCAAAGAAAAGTAATTTCATTCAGTTCTATGAATTTTGTTAATATGAGTTAAGCTGTTCTCCTTTCTAAATTCAGGTTGACTAAATTGACACTGGTTTTACTGGTTTGTTTCAGAACAAAAGCTAAAATAGCAGTGTCCAGCACTGAGAGCTAACAGTTGTATCTGTCCACAAGAAAGCTGAATTAGCTTCCACAAGCTGCCTTTGAAAAGTATCTTGAGTTTTCAGTACAAATGTTTTGTATGTAACACTCAGTGTAGCTTTATGGCATAAAAATGTCATCTGTAACTTTGGCTTGCCAAATGCTTAAAACCAAAAACAATCCCTCAAAACATGCCAGAAATAAGAGTTGCAAGTACTGCAAGCATGTGCAGTGGAATATTGAAGTTGAGGAAAGGAAAATGCCATCGAAGATCTCTGGCACTCACCTGACCAGTCTGACAGCATTCCAAAAACCAAGGACTTGCCTTTTAGAGAGGGAGTGGAATGGACTTAATTGACAGAACAGAGGGAGTGAGACCAGTGAGAAATGATGGAGGGATGGATGGAGAGGGCTACTGAGATCAGATCCACTCTGTGTGTTGCCCATGGCTTCAGTGAGAGGGACTGCGGGACAGTGCTGTGCCCTGGGTGCACCAAATTAAAACCTTTCCAGGGCAGGAAAACGATTACCCCCTAATGATGCTCTGGAGATTACTAGAAAGTGAAGATGTTCCAAATTTTCTGATGCTTTTAAAGAGTTCAGTTACAGTGGTGCCTACAGGCAGAGAGGAGGAAGTAGGAGATAATTCCATTTCATTAAAGACCAGTCACTGTACAGAAAGTCTCTTGAATGCAAAACAAAGGCAGAAGTCCTGGAGGGAGAGCTCTGGGCACTTCCAACCAAGCCCACAAGTGGCTCTTTCTTGCTCAGCTGTGGAGGTCAGTGATGGAACCTGTTTCCAGCTGGGCTCAAGCTCTGGTAAGAGTTGGGAGCTCCTGTGATGATGGGCTGGTTTGGAAACAAGCAGTGGAATGCCAGCCTTTGATTTGTGCAAGAGATGGGGACTACTGCATTCATACTGGGATTTGTTTATGCTGTGAACCTGGATTTACTCCCAGGTTTGTTTTCCTGGGAAGAGCACACATGCCCCAAAACAACACTGGATTGTCAGTAGGTGACTATAATTAGCTGTGCTTAACTGGATGAATAAGAGTGTTTTGACCAGTATCTTGTAATGCTGAGAAACTGCCAGAGAAACTGTCAGGATCTGAAATACTTAAAATGGCAAAAGCCTGTCAAAATCTCTCCCAAGTCACCTTTCAGCTGAACAGAAGTACAACACAACTATTAAGAGAATGCTGTCATATTTGAAATATCTTTTGCATGGCTTCCACTGCTTTTGCATTTGTGCTCTGTCCTGTTCTACCCCCTCCTCAAAAATAACTTAAATCTTTTGGCCAGCTTCAGTGACAAGAAAGATCTCACAGACAGCTGACTTAATCCCTGTTGCATGAAAATTAAGGGCTTGGTGGAGACGATAAATCCAAAGATTTCCTCTGCTTTAGGCAGGGATTGCCAAGGAAGCTTGGCTGGTTCCTAGGCAAGCCAGGCCAAACAAAGATCTGTGGTCTGCACACACGGAACCTGGCGCAGCGCTGGCTTCCTTCTGCTCCAGCAGGAGTTGGAGGACAGAAATAGGAGCTAAGATGCTGCCTGTGCAAGGGGACCCTGGGGAGGGGGCTGGGGCAGTGGCCTCACTGGGAGGGGTGAGGCAGGGAAGGTGGGAAGAGAAGACAAGCCTGCAAGGAATCAGGATTTATTAGTTCCTCTGTGTAAGGCTTTGGAGAGCTGGGGCCCTATGCCTGCCTTGGGTTTATAGCCAGTGATGGAAGACTTGAAATTATTTTTCCTGTTGAAAAAAAGCAAAAAAGCCAAAAAGCCAAAACTTTCCCTTGCATGTAGAAGACCCATGTAACCAAAGAAATACTCTTTGAGGGAATGAGCCAAATTAGCTGAATACAGAGTTCTATCGTATAGAGAAATTAGGTGCTGTTGCAAAAGGGAATAATCTTGGTACTGCTGTTATGGTTGCTGATGTTAGCAATCAGCTGCAGGTTAGCTGTACATAAATTTGGGAGGGTAATTAAAGAATGAACTTCTCTACCATGTGCAGTTCCCCAGGAGAAGTGCAGGGGACTGGCTGGGTTGTTGCATAACAACACACACAGGATTCAAACAGTTGAGGTCAGTTGTTTTCGCTGGCCCGTTCCGTCCGTGGAAAGAAAGAATGTAGTGAGTGTACTTCATCTTTTTTTTAAGCCTACTAAGGGACCTTTAAAACTTTGCTTATAAAACATGGTCTATACAGCTTTTTCATCCTCCCCTTCAGCTTCCCACCTCCTCAAAAAATAAACCCTGGTTCCTTCCCTCCAAGGTCTGCTGTACCCTGCATGCTCCATCACTTGCTATAAAACTACTGGATGTTGCAGGGGCAGCATCCCCATATCCATGCAGAGGGAACAAGAGTTTTCTGGCCTTCTGCTCTAGGTCTGTGGTTTTACAGTGTTTTTGGAAGACCACCACCTTTTTTCTCAGTCCATGGCTTTTTTTTTCCCTCTGTTCCCTGGATAAATGTAGTGCCATGAATAAAATAAACAGTGCTGTCAGTCTCTGTGCATATTTTTTCAGCTTCATTATACAGGATTCTTTCAAAAGAAATGTAACTCACAGGCCTGGCTGGTTCCCAGCTCCATTAAAGGTCTGCTGGCACTTTTCTTAAGAATCTGGCATTTTGCTTCTCTTGTTTATAGAAATTCATTTCACCTTGTGCTCTCTAGAATGTCTGCTGCCCTTCAGCCCAGCTGTGGCTGCACAGTAAACCTCCTTCTGGCACTTGCAGATTGCAGATGCCCTTGGAAGTTTTTGGAGGTGAAAGGAGCCAGTGACTTCTTCAGCACCAAACTGGACCAATAGATGATACAGAATGAGATGTCAGTCCCTAATCCTGGAGAAAAAAAAAAAATAACATGGTTCTGTGAATGGCTCATTGTTAAAAGCACATGAAGTCATGTTCATGTCTGCAAGGTAAGGGTCTGACTGATTTGTTTGGCAGCATTGCCTTTCTTGGTTTTGTGGGGGGAGGAGGGGGAGGACTTTTTTCTTTTTGGTTTGTTTTTGAAAGGGAAGCACTGTTTGCTGATAGTGATGGTGAAGTTCCAGAAGTGACACTTTTACCTGTCCTCTTAATCCTGTACAGCTTCTTGGCAGGGTCCTGTGGGGACTTCAGCTACTGCTGCCCCTGGTCCCAGCTGTGAGAGCTGGTGGCACCCCTGGGCCTGGAGACTGTCACCACTGGCTGAGGCCTGGGGGGCTCCAGGGCTGCTCTGTTTATTTTCCAAGGCCTCAGGGCTGGAATCCAGGTGGTGAAAGTCTGCGTGGGCCAATGTTGTAGCTGAGGAGTAAGACTCACTACCACTTTTGGCTACTGAAGCTGCACTTTTTTAACCAGATGAAAAGCCCAGGAGTCCCTCACTGTGCTTGTGTGCCCAAGAGACCCTGGCCAGACAGGCGCGGTGCTCTCAGCCAGTGGAACTTGTAAGAAGCTCTTAGAGGTTGCCCTTCACCTCAGCTTCTTTCTGCTTCTCTCTAAACTTTCCTCAGTTGGCAGGGCTGTGCTTTGACCCATTTCCTCAGTTGGTAGGACTGTTTTTTGACTGCCAGTTGCAGAATCCAGGTCTCCTCAGTGGCTGTGAGGTCTCCTCACTGGAGGTGTTCCTGAGGTGCCTTTCCCAGTGGTGTCAGGCTGGGAGGCTGCAGTGCCCAGCTGTGGTTGGATGTGGGGACATGGAATTGTCACACTGTTCAGCAGCCTTAGAGGACTGACCTCACCACTCCCCACCATCCCAGATAGTTTTCCTTCTGCTTAAAGTCTTTGTCAGAACTTGCAGTTTCTTCTTGTATTAATTCCTACTTCTGACTCAGCAAAATGATTTGCCCACCTCCCATGCTGCTCATGGCTTCAGAACCAGTGTGCACACCACACTCCCACACTGGGAAAATGCACAATTCCCTGCACTAAGGCACTCAAAGCTACCAGATGTTTTCCTAAAGCAAGTTCTTTATTAGCTTTTGAGGGTGGAGCTTGGTTTTTTTTCTTTTCTCCCCATCTGAAAAGCTGAGAAAAAGCTTCAGCACTTTTTACATTGAGAATTTCAAGGGGGAAAAAGCCTCCCATCTGATGCCAAAGTTAAACTCTAATCACTGCTCAGCTCTCCTGGAATTTGGCAGCATACCAGCACTCCTTCCCTTTGGTAGGTCATGTGGAAATACCAGAGCCTTTTCTTAAAGAACCTCTCAGCTCTTTTCAGGTACTTGCACAGATGTAACTTTCCTCTTAGGATCTTGATGCCTTTTACACTCTTGACTGCATTAAACCACCGTTCCTAATAAGCACCATGCAGATCTACAAAATTTTATGTTTAAGCATTAAAATATTTTTAAGTGTGTTAAGACTACATAAATGGACTTTAAAAATCTGGTTTTAAGTTGATATTCCTATTCTGCAGGAATAGAATCACAGGTTTTAATCTTGGAAATAGCACTTAAATGTGCTTAATGAAAAGAACCCACACGTGGTTCACAAGTTTATGAGAGGTTGTAGGAATAGCTGAGATGAAGGTTGAGAGATGAAGGTCTCTTTGTTGAGTTTCTTCACTGAAAATATTTAAGATTCTCTTTCAACTGCTTTTTTTACACCTAACTCACCAGCTGGTTTTAATTTATGACTAGTGTCCTGGAGATTCTTTCTGATGGGGAGTTTTTAATTCTGTCAAAGCTGACCTAACCTGTAACAAACAGATCATTTAATTGCAGTGTCTATGAACAGCATACTTGTTTTTTCCCTCAGTGCTGTTTCTTCCTTGTTTCCTCTCTTCAGTCATATTTTTTAGCTGGATGTGAAGAACTCAGTGATGAATTCCCTGATCTGATTAGCTCGATACTATGGTGGTGTCTTGAGTGCTGATCACTGACCCAGTTCCCCATTTTCCTGGTCTCTGTGAGCAGGCACACAATGGACTGGCAGGCTGTGCTGGAAACTTGTAAAGCCAAAGTTATCTGAGAGCGATCTGATCCGCCCGGGATGAATGCAGTGACCTTTTTCCTGGATCACTACTTTTATTTACATACTAAACGTAGACATTTTTTTCCTTCCTCTGCTGCAGAGCTGAAAAGGTGCCATATCAGGCAAGAATGTGTGTAAAGGATTCCTTTGTTAAATGTTGGCAGCAGCCTCAGCAGGCCTTGCCAAGTCAGTCCAGCCCACCCACCCGTGCAGGAGCATGCCAGGGATCCCCGGCATAGCCTGGCCTTGGTGTGGGCCCTCCTGGCAGGGCTGTGCCCTGGGAGATGGGACATTCAGGAGCTGCCCTCAGAGCTGGGACACTCAGCATACACTGAGACCAGCCCTCCTCTTGCCCCAGGAACACACTGCTGGAGCAGAGCTCACTCGCTGTGCTCTCCCTACCCCGGGAATTGGCTGCCCAAAACCAGAGGGATTTGGTGTGTCTGTACCTCCCAGCACCCCCAAATTGCTCTCATGATTTAAATACATCTACACTTCATGTTCTCCACTCCATGGGAGAAGGAAGTTATTAAGAAGTTTGCAGAAGGGTGTGCAGGAGGCACTAAGCAAACAGCCAGGATAAAGATCTCCTACCACCCCACCTTTTGCTAAACCACTCAACCCTTTGTCCTTCAACACCACCTTTTGATTCTCTTTCAACACACTGATGTGTTTTGGTTAGAATTGCAAAAGACTGACCAAAATAATACTCACTGGATGTTTCAGGAACATTTTTCATGTTTTTCTCAGGATAGTTTTCCGGAACTGCCTCAGCAGTCCTTCAAAATAAAGGCTAAATGTCTCTGCAGGTAAATATGCATAACCTGTTTCCTGAAACAGCCATGGAGCCTTAAGTTACAATCCAGACATCCTCCTAAGTGACAACCACGTACTCGTGATACTTCCTGCAAGAAAAAGAGCTTTGTGAGGGTTCTGATTTCCCCAGAGTTATACAAGAAGTGAAATAAGAGACTGTAAACACCTATTAGTCCAGCCCTGTTCCATAGCAGCATTTTCCCCTTATACTTACATGATGCTATATTGTTAGGCCAGGTTCATGTGACCCAAGCAAGAGTTACCCTCCTTCTCCATGCTCTGCTCATGTTTTCTTATTTTTTTTCTTTCCCTGCCACTCACCCTTCGCAAAAGGGCAATGAGTTTCTTTTACACATCTCCCAACTCTTCATGTTGCTTGAGAGTATCGGCCTTTTCCAGCCCCAGGGTGTAGCAGAGAAGCTGTGGCAGGACTTTGCACTGTCAGCTGTGGCTCCAGTTAACCAAGCTGTGACTGTTAGTGGTGAATAAACCCCTGACTCTTTCCCTGGTTCTCTCTCTGAGGCTCTCTCTTTGCCCCTCCTTCTTTGGAGATGTTTATTCAGAGGCCAAACAAAAGAAGAAAAATATCTTTAAATCAAAAATCACGTGTACAGGGCAGAACTTATGAAAAGAAGGATCAAAGGAGTTTCAAGGAACTGAAAGGGAGACATGAAGTAGAACACACAGGTAACTGGAAAGGAAATCCCCAGGTGGATAATCCAGAGTGATCATGGAAAACAGAAGAACTGTAGCAGTCAGATTCTTGGAGGCCAGAGGAAGATGCTAGAATTGTTAATGTGTTAAAGTCCTGTAATGTGGAACAGGTGACAGTGTAGACTGTCAGTGACAAGAACAGGAGCACGGGTCTGTCAGAGCCTGCCTGATAACCACGGCAGATCACAGGATGCAACACGGAACACTTGAACTTCACCATGGTACACAGCGGTCTGGCTGTGTTAAAAAAAAACAACTCAGCTGCATTCCACTCACCTGGATTTGCCAGGTTACGTTGCAATTTGTCCTTACTTGTCGTGACACAGCAAAAGGAAAAGTATCCCCAAAACCTGATTCAGAGCCAATCAAAGCTACCTTGGAAATGTCACTGCTTCGAAACACAACACCCGTGGAAGAACAGCGCGGAGGTTTCTGCTGCCGGAGCCGCTCGGGCGCAGTGTCAGCGCAGGGGCTCGGCCGTGAGCCCGGGGCAGCTCCCGGCGCCAGCAGCGGATGCAGAAACCCAAGCGGCCGCGGGGCAGCGAGAGCAGCTCGAGCCGGGGCGGGCGCGGTGCCCGGGGCAGGTGCGCGGCCCTCC
>JANPWX010000046.1:264100-318550 GCA_024734555.1 Trochalopteron elliotii
ATCAGATGAAGTCAAACATCAGCACTAGCACCACAGAAACTGCTGAAATGTTTTGGTGTTTATTACGTGTTTCACTGCTGGGGTGGTCCAAGCCTCGCACGGGCTCCATCAAACTGAACCAGCTCAGGTGTCCAAAGTACACGAACGAACGCAGCTCACGTTTAATTTCACAATACAAAATCTCACGTTTGGTGTTTCGGTTTTTTTTAAGGGTTTCTTTCCTTTTACTCGGTGGATTTAAGAGAACTTCAGCCAGCTAAGGGCAAGCAGGCGAGCGACGGCGCTGCCAGCTCGTGGAGGCTCCCCCCGGGGCCCCCCGCGCCCCGCACTCGCCTCCGGGCCGTGCCCGGGTGAGGCTCCGCCGTTCCCCGCGGGACCCGCCCGGAGCCGAGTGCGGAGCGCGGGGGGCCCGGGGGGATCCTCCCGGAGCTCGCAGAGCCCTCGCTCGCCTGCTTGCCCTTAGCTGGCTGAAGTTCTCTTAAATCCACCGAGTAAAAGGAAAGAAACCCTTAAAAAAAACCGAAACACCAAACGTGAGATTTTGTATTGTGAAATTAAACGTGAGCTGCGTTCGTTCGTGTACTTTGGACACCTGAGCTGGTTCAGTTTGATGGAGCCCGTGCGAGGCTTGGACCACCCCAGCAGTGAAACACGTAATAAACACCAAAACATTTCAGCAGTTTCTGTGGTGCTAGTGCTGATGTTTGACTTCATCTGATCTGCTTTCCATGTCGCTGTGATATTTATATTTTTCAAGTCAACAAATGTGTTTTCCAGGATATTGGGAAAAGAGGTGTTTTATGAAAATGGCAATCACCTTGAAATAGATTTTTAAATAATTTCTTACAGGGTGCTGCAAATTCTTGTAACTTAAAGTAAACAAGTTATTTGAGAAGAGTGATGCCAGAAAGGTTTTAATATTTCATGTATATATCTTTGGCATTTAAATCTACTGCTGGTTAGTACAAGGCAAAACTTGCACATACAGGTTTCATGAAAAACACATTGGAAGTATCCTGGCTTCAGCTGCACACAAGTTTATAGAGGACTCTGGTGATGAATTCATTTTTTATGAATGCCCAGTAAAATCCAGGATTTGGAAGTGTGATTTGTTTTCTTCTCATCTCCTCAGCGCGGGGTGGGATCTGTGCTCTGCAAGTGGTAGCAGTGAGCACGTTAGCCCAGTAGAACAACAGGGACCAGCAGTGTGTGCTGCTGTGTGTTCAGGACTGGAGCCAAGGGATCTGTCATCACTGTGCAACATCTACCTGTCTTCGAGCTGTTAAAAACTGTCCATGTGCTGGAAATCCTGGGGTGGTGCTGCCTGATACACTGAAATAATCTGCCCTCGGGATTTTTTGTTTCAGTTCCTACTGCAGATCCTTTCTGCAGTACACTAATAACTGTGGTGAGTCTTGTTAAAAACTTGTCATTAAAATGACTAATTGCCGATCGTAACTGAATCCTTTATTATTAAATCTGGCTTGCTTGGAACAGATCCCAAAGATACAGGAGTATACCTCATAAGTTTTTAAGTCATGTAAAGGAAGATGGGGGAAAACCACGCTCTGCTGGAGTTAGAGAGGTTTCCTTGTCTCTGGACAAAGACACTGCTGCTCCCAGTTCATCGTAGGGAAGATTTATACTTGCAGAGCACTGTCTCCAGTGGAACTGAGCCATGCTTTGTGCTCTTTTCACGAGAATGATCTGAGCTATTGCTTGTGGTTCCCAGGAGTGTATGAATGCAGAGGGGCAGCAGTTAAGAAGAAATTAAATTAGCTAGTGTAGGAAGGCTGTGCACCACCTCAGCCTGGTTAGTTGTACTCCAAAAAAGTCCTCATTCATGATAATGGAAGAGCAGACTAGTGACATTTGCAAACCAGTGGAAAACTGAGCAGTGTTGGAAAAGAAAGGAGAGAGAGCACATTCCAGTGTGTACTTAGGTTGCTTATTTGCCAAGTATAATTATTTCAATTACAATATCAATAATGCCTTTACAAAAGTACTGAAGGAACCTAAATGTAACAAGTTCTACTGTGGTGTAGAGCTCCATCTCTTAAAAACAAGAAGGAACTCCTGGCACACAAAAAAAATTACAAAAAGGAAAAAGGCAAGTACTGGTTAAGATAAAAGTTTCTAAATGTATTTCAGTAAAAAGAATGTTACAGGAAAGATTACAATGCATGTGCTTCATTTAGCATCGGGATTTGTCTTAAAATACATTCGTGATTGGCAGGCAAAATATCAGCTCAAGGCAAACATTGCTGCTGCTTGTTCTAATCTTTGGTTGAAGGGCTTCCCACAAACTGCCCTGTGGTGCTGTGAGAAGGAAAACTGCTGCTCTTTGTGGCTTGGATGGCCCTGCTTACAAATGCCCGTTTTTGACTGTCAAAAGCAGAAGGAACAGGGAAAACCCCACTTCACTTGAAATAGGTGTAAGGCTCTGTTAATTTGTTGCAGAATTGTCTTTATGGATTCAAATGAAGGAGTTGTTACAAGAGGGAAACCATGGTGACATTGTAGGCATATGGAGTAATGTAAGTGCTGCTAGAGGGGACAGTAGTTTTAACTCATTAATATTTCAAGAGAATGTGCCCCAAAGTGTCCTTTGAAGGGGCACCAACATAGTGGGTTATGGTGATGTTTCATGTATGTGCAGCTTATTTCTGAGCCTTGTTTTGGTTTTTGCTAAGTTTAGATTTGGTTGCAGACTGGAAAACTGTACAATTTAGGGCTTACAGCTCCTCTTTATGGCCAAGCTGAAGAGTTCCCAGTCCTTGGATCTGCCTGCCAGTGGTCAGTAATAGCAGTGTGAGGAGCAGTGAGGGAATGAGGGAAAGGGTCCTTGTGGAACAGCTTAGATTGAACTGATTTCCCTGATTTTGACAATGTTATTGCCAGGGAGGTGAGCTTTTCAGAAAGGAGTCCTTTGCCTGTATCTCAGAGTTCTGATGAAACAGTTGTGTGGTTTTGTTGGGATCTGTGAGGGAACATCTGTTGTACTGGGGGTGCAGCTGTAGCCTCTTTACAGCAGCAGCTTGGGGGAAGGTGGGGAGTGTTGGACCACCCCAGAAAAGGAGTGTGCAGGGCTGCTGGGGTGGCTGAGACACCTGAGGGTGTCCCCAGACAGGTGGGAAGTGACACATGAAGGGCACAAAGGGAAATAGAAGGGGGGAGGATTTAAGGTAGCTTGAAGCTTTCATGTTTGGTTTGTGCCTTTTGGTTTTGTTCTAATGAGACTTTGAACTCAAAAGGGAAGTCAGGGAGAAGCCAGTGCACTTGTGTGCTAACCAAAGAAATGTTTTTCCCTTGAGAGGTTGTCTCCCCTGACCTTTGGGCATTTAAAAGGAGTGAGAGAGGTGGCTGTCCTTGGAGAGCAGAGCACGAATGTTCTTTAGAATTTATTCTCATTACTTTCTGGCATGAATTTGTTTCTCATGCTTTTGAGGGCTTTTTACTTCCTGTGGAGACGGTTGTACAGTAATGAAATGGATGTCACTGGAAAACTTTGCTGTAGATGTCCTCAAATGATTTGTTTTATTTCAGTACTTTCTCCCCATTTCCTTGAATTTCCTAAGGACAGTCCTTTTCCTGAGTGTGCTTGCTGAAGAAATGTGTTTATTGTGTGAGGAGTCAGGAGGGGCCCGTTCTGTCATGCAAAGGAGATGAGCTGGTCAGCAGGTACCACCTCTTTGCTGGAAATAGTTTCATTTTAGATGAGAATGCTTTTTTTTTCCCTCTTCATTTTAGTTTTCAGCTTTTCAAAATCCATTATTATTATTATTATTATTATTATTATTATTATTATTATTATTATTATTACTATTCCTTTATTATTATTTTTATTCCTTGATTGTTGTCATTCTGCACCTCCAAGGATCTTGCTGTCATTAAAGCTGGGCACAGACATATTTCCTACTGAAATTCCCATGGCCAGTCGTGGCTGCCCTTTGCTGCTCAGTTTTTCTGGGAGTGTAGCTCCAGGTGGACTGTTCATAGGCTTTAAGGAAAGGAAAACCAGGCAGGATCCTGTTGGGAGTCCTGTTGGTTCTCATGGGAATCCTGCCAGGTTTGCACAGGCACCTGATTTAAAGTACCATGCATCTCCTTTAACAGCTGGGCCAGGAGGTGTGAAGAACTGTGCCTGGTCAGTTCCTGTGACATTGGCAGCAGTTAGCAATGGTTCACCTGGAGCAGTGGGATCACAGAGCAGCTTCTGGTGGGAGCAGCAAGAGGCAGAAACCCCTTGGCATGTGATGGCTGAGAGATGGTGGATGGCATCTGTGGGGGTTGGTGATGGCTCCTGTGGCTCAGACAGCCCTAGACATTCTTCTCCTCATGTGTTTGTTCCAAATGCTACAAAAATCCATCAGAGATTCCTTTTAAAGAAGATAATGCTTCTGCTTGGGAGGTCTCTGAGCTGTGAGATGCTGATGAGTGCACTGGGAAGTATCACTCTGTGCTTGCTCTCCTCTTCTTGTCTATAACATTTGATATTGCCAGGGGAGGCAGCAGTTTGAGCTAAATGAAATCTGATGGGAATAGCAGTTCAGATGTTCACAGTTTTCGGAATAAAAAGTTTCATCTTCATTGGTGGAGAGTAGCTGAACATTGAAAAAAAGTTGTTTTGTGGCTTACTGTCATGATACATTTCCAGATTCAGAAATGGGTTGCTGAGGCCAGGACTACAGTGAAACTTGGCTGTCAGGTTCTGGTGCAATGAAAAAAAAACAAAATTCAAAAGCCAGGAATGCATGCCTGCATGGGTAATAAGACTATTGAGAATTCTCATTGTTAATTATATCAGAAAATTAGAGTAATAGCATTTATGTTCCAAGGAATAAGCTAATTGCTGACTATTAGAATCTGGTTGAAAGCTATTCTGAGTTGTTCAGTAATTTCATATTTAGTTATTGCTGCCTTCTTATGTCTTGAGCTCAGCTCTCAGCTGGGGGGGAGAATTAGATGGAGCCTGTGTGTGACGTGTCACATCTCAGGGCCTGTGTGACTCTCCTGCTCCTTTGGCCCTGCAGGGCTCTGGGTGTGATTCCCGACTGGAGCAGGAGCCAGGGGCTTCCCAGGCAGCTCCATCTGTGTCAGGGAGGTCACCACTGGATCAGTGTGAGTGAAGGGGATTGCTTCTGCGTTGTTTGTTGTGAAGTTTGGGTTTTGTCGGTGTTAATTCAGTTCCCGGGAGTCAATAGAGGGCAGGGGGTGACGTTCTGGGCGAGGTCACAGCAGTCAGGCCATCAGTCCTGGTGAAAAGCAGAGCACTGCAGGAGACACCCGAGCCTCAGAGGGAGCTTTGGGTCCCCGGCAGCCCTGTACCTGCCTTTTTTATTCATAGGTGATGGTTTCACCTTAAGGTTTAGTGCTCTTCATTTATTCTGCATTTTGAAGGGATAAAAGCAGCTATCCTGTACCTGCCTTTTTTATTCATAGGTGAGTTTCACCTTAAGGTTTGGTGCTCTTCATTTTTTCTGCACTTTGAAGGAATAGAAGCCTTCCTCCTTTTCGCTGTGGATTTAGTTCATGCAATTTGTGGCTCTTTGTTCCTGTGTTAACACTGCCACTTGCTGTGGGTCCCCGTGGCCCCTGGTGCCCTCAGGCAGCCCGTTCCTGCTGCAGGAGCAGGACAGGAGGGTTTGGACAGTGCTGGACCAGGGCTCAGCAGCCACACCTGGGCAGTGCTGCCCTTGGGGCTGCCTCCCACCACTCTGGGCAATGCCACCTTTCCAGACACTTCTCCTCTCTCATCCCAGGATCACACTGGCAATTCATAGTCACTCTCTGATGAGCTGCATCGTCCACTTTTTTATTCTCTTGTACTCTCCAAACAATGGATGTGTGTTACTGTAAGAAATCATTGTGATTTTTTGTGTCATGTGCTGAGCTTTGATTTTTGGTGGCATTTGTGGCTCGTTCAGAAGATGCTGAGTATCACACTGGATACTGGTGATCTCTGGTATTTGGTCTTAGAAAAAGTCTGTTATCATATCATATTGAGAGGATCAAATTTGTAATGCACAGATATGCTTAGAAATCCTCTTCAAGTGTCTCTTCAGTGCCTCTGAAACTCTGTATTTTTCTTCAAAAAGATTCCTCTTTAAAGGTTGTAGATCTGCATTGTTGTGTGGTGATATTTTTATCCTAACATTTACTGTGGAAGAACAATAAGATATCTCTGTTTAGCTTTGCTTTTTATTTTTTCTGTGAACAACTAAAGAAATGACTGTGGCTGTCTTCCCACAGAAAGGTAAGTAGGTTTTGGTTTCTTTCATGGTGTCTCTTAACTACCATCTGGCCATGGGATCATATCCTCCTGCCAGTAAACTCCAAATTCCTGTTAATAATTTCCTCTTAAGATGGTGGATAGTTTTTAAATTCTGATTTCAGAAGAAATTCCTGCAATATCTGTACCAAGTGTGCTGTATTCTTTTCCCTTCCATTATGAACCAGTGCTATAGTAATAGATGCACTACACTAATTAGTTCTCATGGTATTAATAATTGGAAAGCTACCTTTACTTCTTGTAATGTTTCTGGTAATGTCTTTTGTTGATGAGGCTCCCTAGTGATTTAATTATCATCTTGAGATCAGAAGACAAGGACTAGAAATTTAAGAGGTTGTGTTTTTCTTGTAACATAATCAGTGTTGGAGAAATCTGCTTCTTCTGGGGAGAGTTAGTGCCTTGTTTTGTCAAATCAACTTGCACACTTTTCAGTAGCCATCATCCTCCTGTGCTCAAAACTGCATTTCATCAAAATCTCTCTGGCTTCAGGACCTCAGCAAATAATTTTGTACTGAAAGTTTGCATGCAAAGAAAACCAAATGCACAGCAAAGAGACGTCTTGATGCCTTAGGATTTTAGCTTTTGTATTTTTCAAATCCTGCAATGCATTAGTGTATAAACTCCATGCAGAGTGTTAGTTAACTCTCCTCACATTTTGGTCGGGCAAAACAATCCCTTTAGGCCTGAAATTCAAGGACACCCTACAGCCTCAGGCCCTGAAAAGTGTAAACAAAAGTGAATGAAGAGGGAGAAAACCAGGGGGAATTTGACTCCATTGCCTGAAGCTGTAATGGGAGGATCAACCCCTGATGTATAAATGGACCAAATTGTCTGAAAAACTGGTCTCCATCATCCATCTTGGGTGTAGATCCTTTTGAAGGCTTCTGACTGCCCAAGGTGTATCTATTGAAGGTCTTTAATAAATACCTCCTTTATTCTCTTAAACTTGTCTAGCCTCTGTTCCAGGGAGCCACTCCAAGGCATCCTCTTAACAATGAGTCAGCTGCTGTTGTTCTGTAGTGCTAAAGTCACCATTTGTTAGAGCTGCAATTAAAAATACATTCTTATTAAAAAAAAAAAAAAGAAAAGTCGCCTAATTCTCAGATGATTTGTGTAGATGCTTCCAAAAGGTGGGAGTAATGTTTGGCTTTCCCTGGAATTTGTACCATCAACTCCAGAATATGGGAGGAGGGAAGCAAAAGCTGCATAGCACCAACCTGGTGTAGAATAGGTGTAAGAACATCCAACCATGAGTAGAGAAAAGATGGGTCAGAAATATTGCTGACAGTGGGCAGAGAGGTCCTGGAGCTGGTGTAGCTCTCACCCAGAGTGCCACTCACAGTCTGCAGTGGGGGTTCAGCAGAGATCCTCTGATGTTTGAATCTCACCATGTGCAAATTAAACTGGGAACTATTACTCAGAGTATCAGATTCCTGACTGTGGTGTTTAATGAACTGTAATTAAGGCTCTGGTGTGTAATGCCTTCGATTGTGGAAGGTTATGATGCATTTTTACCTAGACAAGTGTTCCAGCATCCAGTTAAACTTCTGTTGATATCCAACTTGATATTCAGGTGGAATTCTTGCACATCTTTAAATTTTCTTTAGCTGGTATGTTCCCAAAGTGTTGAGGCTGCAGGGGAGCTGACCTGGTTGCGATTTTTTGCTTCATTCAGGAGAGCCTGAAAGCCCAGCAGTGCCAGTGAGTAGGAACACGTTGTGTGTCTGTGTTGCACAAGGTGCTGCTTCTGCTGTGACCTGCACTGAAGCTATCCCAGGGTGCTTGCAAATGCTGTAAATCTGCCAGTGATACAGCACTACTCAAAACAGGTCTGCCAGGTTTTTTCCAAATTATTTTATGAATCGACTACAACCATTTCCATATTAGGAATTTTCTGTACTTTTGTACATTTTTGAACTGAAATGCTTGTGGCAAGAAAGCAACAAGCATGGCTGTGAATATTATTAAATGCTTAAGTATTCTGAGTCTTTAACAATCTGTAGTAACTTCTGTCTCAGGAAATTATTTCCATGCTAGAAACTGATGCTGTCTCTCGAATGTTGTGACTAGATTAATTAGCTGTTTGATCACACGCTCTTCTAAAAGAAACTAATTGTTGCACTTGATGCTTACAAACTTTTTATCTAATGTAGATGAAACATCTGTTAAACTAAACCTAGTGGTATTCAAAGCTGAGATGCTGGTGTAATTAGCATTCTTGATTGCTTTGGGAGCAGAGTGGCAGGCTGGTGTCAGCCCCGGGTGTGCAGGGCGGTGCTGGAGGTGAGGGCAGCCCAGCAGAGGCTCTGTGCTGCTCTTGGCATTTTCCAGGCTGCTGCAGCCTGGGCCACGGCTGCTCTTTTTAAAAAAACCCCGGGATTTGCAGTTATGCAATGGCATCTGGGGGCTCTGCTGTTGTGGTGGAGTTACTCCTGCATCCCTCAGTCTGAGCCGCGTTCCCCAGCGCAGCTGGCAGCGCTCTGCACGGCCTGGCCACATCTCTTGTTTTAATGTTCTCTTTCACCAGGATGTCTGGACTCTTTTTGCCTTTTAAGGCATGGCATCTACGGGGGCCTTCGGGTTACAATCCTGGGAACGTTGGGATTGCGAGGACATTTTGCACCATTTCCTTTAAACAAAAACAAACCCAAAAAAATTTCAACGGGTTCCGTAGGACTGCTTTAGATTCTTCACTGTTTTCTCATTAAAATTCTTTTCTTGTTTTAGTATTTGTGGGATGTTTGGTGTTTACTCATAGTTGGGATTAAATGGGGTTTTAAAGGATACAGACTGATTGTGATAGTGATAAAATAGAACTTTCACTTTTTAAAATAGCCAAACAGGCTAGTTAAACTGGAGGCTGTGCAGACCAAATATTTGACAAATTTTATTATTATACCTTTACTGCTTTAAACTAATAAATTACTTAATTTATGTTTGTTACCAGATTTACAGTACTGTGTTTTAATATTGTTTTGACTAGCCAGGTTTCCAGTGCAGGCTAGCCTGTGAACATGGATGGGAACATGAAGCCAATTCAGAAGTGTTGATTTTTCTTTTTTTTAAAAGCTGAATAGAGAATTCTCATAAGTGAAGCAATAGGGGGTTTTTGTACTTTATTTAAAAACCATGCAAATATGATCTCAGTAATGTGCTGTATTCCACCAGTGTGTGTGTGCAACCCCAAGACAAGAACAGGGCAGTTATATCTGCCCATTTTGTTTAAATAGCAAAGATATGATAAGCTCTGCGTTCTTACAGCTTGACTTAATGGAAAATGCCAGAGGTGGAGTGGAGAGGACACTTCACCCTTGCTGGGAGGTTGGGGAGGGAAAGGTGCTGGGAGGTACCTCCTGAGCATCCCACACAGGTGTCACTAGCAGCTCATGGATGCTGATACAAAACTGGTGACTGCTGGGTTCAGTGACACTAACTATTAAATTAGTCTGTAAGACTGACAGGGTTTGGCAGTGATTTGTAAGGAAGGTTTCATTTCCCTGCTTTGGTGCCTGAAAGTGAGGCTTGCAAACGTTCAGAGCAGTTAAACTGGATTTATTCTCCATTTTGTTACCTGTAGCTGGTTTTTACTCTCTGTTACTATTGTGGTAAAGCCTGCATGAATAGGACTATAGCAGCAAATGGGGCTAATGGGAAAATATTTTATGCTCCTTTCTGCCCCCACTGCTTGCAGCTGGCAGTGGCTGAGGAAGATGCAGATGACTCAGTGCATACAAAATTACATTCAGTGTGGCACTGAAGAAATGCATGATGGTTTCTTTGACCTGTTTTTGCCTGTCTTGTTGAAGAGCATGATATGCAAATGCTGGTCAGATTGTGATAAAATTGGACTTGAAGAAACCTAGCTGGGTAGTCCTGCTGTTTTAAGAATTTCCACTCAGTGTTGTGTGAGTGCTTTAATGATGGTTTTTATCAGCACCCTGGAGCCCTGTTCTGAGGTCTGGCTGCACTGCAGTGGTTTGTGTGCAGAGTTCCCTGGGCTGGTGGCCTGTCCCTCCCTGCTCCTCTGGGGCAGGCAGGGGGACACTGGGGCTTCTTGAGAGGATTGTAGTGCCTGACCTTGGTGAGCTGCAGCTGCCTTGAGGAACGTGCCCTGTCTGGCCCCAAGGAGCATCTTTATCAGACCAGCTTGTCCTGCATGGGAATTAGAGATGGCTGTATAACCTCTGCTTGCAGACACTGCCAGAATGAGCATAAGCCAATGAATGGGAAAATCAAGCCTCAAGTATCAGGATATGGTGAAAAAGGGGTGAAGAACCATCCACCTCCCTTAGTTTTTCTGTTTGATGACACTCACTGTAGCCATTGGGACAATTAATGTACTGTAGATACAAAATAAACCTTTCCATTTATGAGTTGTTCACTTCACTGGGTTGTTTAGGAATGAAGTGATTAATGGAGAATACGAATGGGAAAGTTAGAAATGTGAGATTCTGTTGGGATTTTGTTCATTATTGTCTTGAAGGACCTGTTGCTTATGAAAATGTTTTGATTTGTGCTACACAAGAATTGTAGTTTCTGGGGACTGGAGGCACAGGTTCCTGTGGAGAGGAATTGGTGGGAGAAACCAGTTACATTTTGCATGTTTTGTTTGCCTTTGTTTAAAGCATGGCTCTCTATGATCTTCAGATGAACCTTCCTGTAGGGTGGGGTTGCTAAAAAGCTGTTAATGGGCATTTGTTTATGGGACAGGTGGCACACTACATTCATCTTTGTCTAGTCTGGAAGGTTTGTTTGAATCTCATTCAGATTTCAGTGGGGAAATGTCATGCACCTAAAACAAAAACCTCCTTGCAATGTGCCTTGGCTTCAGATACTGTTCAGTGGTTGTTTTGGTCATCTGCTTGTTGGATAAAACCTAAAATACATCTAAATCAGGCTTTTTAAGGGGGGGTTCATTGTTTTTGTTTTTGTAGGAAGAACTGTATTTATTTTATCTGTCAAAACCTACTATGTGTTTAATGGTACTTGAGCTGGAATTGGTTTTGCATTTATCTAGCAGATAAGAATGTTTGTTGTATAAGTGTGTCCAAGCAATAACAAAACTCTACTAATGGAGTTAGCAGGAAATAAGTCACTACATCATGTCTGTAGCTTTTTTTTTTTTTTTTTTTGTTCTAGATTCAATGATTAAGTTCACTTTAAAAATTGAATCATTTCTGTTTTGGCCAGTTGAGAATTTCTTCTGTTCATTGTAGTTTGTATTTTTTTTTGTAGAATAAACATTAGTTGTGATGTCATAAATGTTTCAAAGCAAATATCATTCTGTTGTTGATTTTGAGTGTTGATTACCCTCACTCTAAAATATGACTCTTTCTCCTAATACACCATCAAAATGTTTCAGGCCTCAGCAATATGTTCTGTATTTAGAATTGGTCTTTTGCCTACATTGAGGAGGGGAGGTCAGCAGTAGCTGAATCTTAGGGTTATACAAAACTGCTGGAGGTGGCAAAAGATCAGGTGATTTAGTAAAGATTCCACAGTATTTAATGCACTGAAGTTTTGCCACATTACAGCCAAAAGTGAACTAAGAAATAAGGAAAACTTTGCAGCTCCGTGTAAAACACTAGAGGTGCAGTGATGATATGAAACTCCTATTTTCTGCTTTTGTTTCTACCATCACCACCAAAACCAGATCAGAGGTGAAGTGGGAGGCCTGGTTGAATTTCTCTGGGTTTGTTTGGTTGTGTTTGTGCTGTTAGAGCACAATTTAGTTTATCTGGGTGCTGCATCACTGGTGGCGCTTAAGCTTCCCACTCTTTTCCTTCTATCTTGCAGGAAAAGTTTAAGGCTCCTTTGTGATTTAAGCCCTTGCAGCCTCTTACCAGAGTTGATAACACTTTTCATGGAGTCTTGAGGATGCAGACCAGGAGCAGGCGGGAAATCAGTCATTTTTTACTCAGGGTAAAAGATGTTTTCCTGCTGGAGGAGCAGGACTGCGTTTGAGCCATATGATCCCAAATATTCATATCTGTGCCAGCTGTTTTAGATGTGGGAAATACATGTGCTTTGCAAGGAATGAGACCCACTTCATTTCATGCATAAAGTTGGGACTGCTGGGCCAAGTAAATGAGAACAATAAATCTAGATTTTAATTCAAGAAAGTTCAATGTCTTCAGATACTTTAAGTGGTGTAAAAGCAATATATTCTTCCCTATTTTGTGCTTGTGTATTCTGCTGTACCGTTAATTTAAACAGTCTGGATGTAAAAAAGTCTTGCTAGTGTGACATTCTTACTAAAATTCTGTGGGTATTTTTCAGGCAGAAAAAATGCTGACCATTTTGTGGTTTTTTGGAAATCATGTGTAATTATGTCATTTAACCGCACAATAAGGCTTTCTGTGGTAATGTTTTAGATAAACAGGAAAACTCATTTTTTACTTTGTTTTCATTGCAAAACTGTCTTTTTTTTATTTTTAGTGCAAAGTTCTTTGATTATTTTCCTCAAAAATATAACACAACATATTCTGACAGGAAAAAGACACCATTAGCAACCTCCTAAAAGTTCTTTTTTGGCGTTGGTACCTGTCACAGCACGTTTTCTCCATTTTGGGGAAATACAGTGTTTTATGTCTGATGTGTGTGTGTTGCCAAGATAGTGATGTAAATATGAGCCATTTACATAGCCCCGAGGCAGATGATTTCTTCATTAAGGGCCCTTCTCCAGGGGAATTTGCAGGAAAGTTGAGATGAATGCAATAATGGTAGGAGGCTAATGTGGCTGACTCCAAGGACATTGGATCCCGGGGCAGAGGCTCTCTCAGGAATTCCATGGCCCCAAGTTGTGGTGGCTCCATGGAGCTGCTCTGGGGGCTCAGTGCTGTTCAGGGCAGGAATTACCTCAGCAGTGCTGCACACCCTGGGCAGAAACATTTGCCAGTTTATTCAGCTTGCCAGTTTACTCAGAGCTAAAAGCACAAAATGGCATAATTGGGAAGCACATCTCATATTTAATCCTCTGCTTGGGGCTTTTTCCTCCTGCCTGTGGGATGGGGTGGTGGGAAGTGGTGGATGAGGGGCAGGGAATGCTCTGTCACAGCACTGGAGCTGCATTGCACATGCTGGCAGAGCCAGACCTTTCCTCAGCTTACCCTGAGCACGCCTTGTTCCTTCTGAGCCTGCTTTGTTCACCAGATTCTTACAGGAGAAAGGTGTTACTGCAGGTGACCTGGGATACCTCTGCAAGGACCTGAGCATCCAGAATTAGCAGATGTTTCCATTTTAATGCAATATTCACTCTACTTACTTTAAGAAGAGTGGATGTAGAGGAGAAACCAAAAGCAACTGCTAAAAAAGAGAAAGATTAGTAGTAAAGGAGGGCTATACAAATTTTAGGGTGTTGGAGGAATTAGAGTGGAAGAGAAAACTCTCCAAAGTACTCAGTGCAGAGAAAAACAGATGAAAAAGTTTGTTTTGTCTATCAGAGAAAACGTTCTCTCTTGCCTCGATTGGAGAAAGCTGTAGCTGTGTTATTTGTAGGGGAGAGCAGTAATTCATGTAAGAGGAGATTTCCACCACATTCAACTTCTCAGTTTTCCATGGTAAACCAGCCTTGAAACTTCTGCTTGTGGAAAAACTTGTCAGATCTCATCACCCTAAACTATGGAAAGATGTGTGATTTGAAAGTGGGGGTTGCCTCCTGTGTTGGACAAATGTCCTGGTGTATTTTGTTGGCCAAGGCCTGTGCTCTGATATGATGCTGTTCCCCTGGTTTTCTGGGTTTTTTAAGCTTGTCTTGGAACTGCAGTTGTGGGAGGCAGAAGCAAGATCCTGGTTTTTGAGTGTTCCAAAGCAAGGACTGAGCTCTAGCAGCTGGGGAGTTGTTTTTTCTCTGTAGCTTTGTGTCTCAGTCACCTGGAGCAGTGCAAACCTGGGTGGAGCATGGAGGCTTCCCAGGAGGGCTGGAGAGTCTTGGTCCTTGTTTCCTCTTCCCAGGAGAGTATGTGTAGTCAACATGGAAAGGCAGGGCACCAGTTTTGTCTGGGATGTGAACTGTGGCAGGGGGTAGAGGCAGGGAAGCTCTGGGGAAGGGACTTGGCTCCGTGGGGCACTGACTCTGCTCATGGCCCTGCCAGCCAAGGGTGATGTGTGTTAATCCACTCCCTCATTTATGTACTCTGCCTCCTAAGTTATTTCATACATTAAAAAAACACAAAGATAATGAATGCTAACATATGGTTGGGGGTTTTTTAATGAACCCTATCACTGGGTGAGCCGTGGCCTTTGAGAAGCAGCTTTGGTTCATTGTCAGCATTTGCACAACACTTTTAAGCTCTCTGAATAAGTCACGGGGCTGTGGAGTCAACCCCGTGTATTTCTCTTTCATTTCATGTGTTCTGAGTAGTTTGCTTTTTTATTGAAAACAAAGTCAGATTCCTCTCTGATGAATGGCCAAAGAAAGATACTAAGTATATTTTGTAGAAGTTTCATATAACTTGTAACTACAACTTGGAATGATGTTTCTGGCAAGTTTATAAATGTGTAGGAGGACAAGATTATCCTGATGTTTTAAAGAGAATATATTTTGTATTGAGGACTGAGATTTCTACTGTGATTAGGAAAAGGGAGGTTTCTGTAGGAGAACAGCTTTTTTCTGATGTAGTGATTAATGTGGATTTCATTTTTTGTCATGGCTGTGCTGTGAGACAGGAGTGGCAGGTAGCAGGAGGGTATTACCTTGTAGCACTGGCAGCATGGACAGTCTGAGAAGGAGGACATGTATTTTTATTACAAGAAAGATAGCAACAAATTTAGTTGTAATCTTACTTGAAGTACCAAAGAGTTCGAAATAAATTGTGTATGGGAGGATTGTCCTTTTCCCTCCATCAGACAGGGATGCACTTGATGTTTTCTCCCTGCCTCTCTGATGAATTTGTCAGTAGACTTGGGCTGCCCCACCCCAGGCCACTGCACTGCATCTTTACTTGCATTTGAAATGCTTTGGGATAAGTCAGGCCTAAGTGTACACAGCTAATGCTTTTTTCTTATAAGGGTGTGTCACAGGTAAATGTATTTTACAGTTGCTTAAGGGATAAAATGAAATCTAAATGTGGAGTTGCTCTGGAGTTTATTAATTCTGGGCTTGGGAATACGTAAATAACACAGGATTGAGTTCATTGCTCCAAGTGTCTCTTCAGTACGTAATTAATTTCCAGTGCTGTTGTAGAAAACTTTTTGGTGTCTTTTGAGCTTTGCCAGCCAAGATGGGTGTGTTGGCCTTGAAGAAGCAATGCTGCCTGGTGTGGAGAAGAGTCATTGTAAAAATTTATCAGCAAAACACCAGAGTTGTTGCTCAGCACAGCAACTGATGTGCCAGAGATTTTGGCTCCTTCAGCCTAATGTTGGTGGCACAATTCAGAGTTGTCCATGTTTTGAGAAAATTAAGCTAATGTTTGGGGCTTCTAGTATTTCTAGAAAATATTGCAGAACAATATCTTTTAAAAGAAAAAAAAATTAAAAGTGTCATAATATATTAAAAATAGTGGCAAGAAAAAAAGAAACTTTATTTTATTGGAAAATCCAGAAGTAGAAATTTTACTGGCTAACATTTACCATTAATATGTAATGTTGGTCCTTCTTGAAAGAGCAAAGACTGGTTTTTAAAGATTTTTTTTTTTTAATTGCATTGTCATCTTCAGTTCTGAAGCTTGTGTTTACAGAGAAGATGAGCTTCATTACATGCTAACACTTTAAAATGAGGCTGTGTCTGGTCAGTAATTTTTTGGTATGTGTGTCATTGCTGAAATCATACTTTGATTCTGAATATTCTATTTCATGCATGATCTTTCTTTCTGAAGCTATTCAATGTCAAAGGTAAAACCTGAAGTGTTTAATCACTGGGTATCCATTGTGAATTTGTTTGATATGAATTGGCCTGCTCTGTTAGCTGACAAAAATTAGTGTAACATCTGCTCTCTTTAATGAATATGTGCTAAGTGAACTGTGAGAGGTTTTCCAACCAAGTGTGAGGTTTTTCATTAAAGTAGTTTTGCTGAGTTTTAATCTGGTTTTAAATTGACATTTTCTGCTGTATTCTGAAGTACATGGCAGATGAACATGAGGGATATTGTCCTTTACTTAGAATGACTGCTCGTGTTAGTGGCAAAAATTCTTTCTTGGTGACTTCTTTCAAAATCATTTTACTTCCTTTTGCAAGTTTTGTTGTGGGAGGCAAAGACAAACCAATGGATGAAGCATAAAAAGTGCTTGAGGGAAGTGTATCTGCAAAACATTGAAATTGGCAAAGAAGGATTTAGCAGAAATTGGTTTTTATCGTGGCTTCTGTCAATCTTCTAAACTTATGTTTGTGCAAAACATTCAGATTCTTGAATATTTGGCTCTGAGGAAAGCATCTCCCTTAGTTCCTCATGCTCAGATTGAAGTGCTTACTGCAGCCTCAGTAGAATTTTGTGGCACAGCAAGAGGAGAATTCTTTCTAAAAAATGTCAGTGGGTGGATGGGGGTGGTTGTCCTGAAAACCAAAGCAAAACACTCTTAAGGCCTTCCTTGCTTGTCCTGGAAAATGCAAAAACCCCAACAAAACAACAAAAACCCCCAAACCATCCATGCAGCTGCTTCTCTCGTGTCAGTTGTGTTTTTGGAGGAATCACTGGTGCACAGACTGGTGTGAGCTGTGTGCCCGTGGTGTGTCAGTGCCACCCCTGTGGTGGCAGCTGTCCCTGCTGGGCTCTGGGGGGGATATATTTTAGTTTTGTCCATTAGGCAGACTTTGTTTTCCAGTACAGTGAGTGTCAGGGTTTTATCCTAAATGGTGAATTCAACTCTTGTTGAATCCAGAGTGCACACGTGTTAACTCTTCCAGTAAATCCTCTGAATTCAGTGTGACCTATCATTATCCCAGTTCCATGTTTGTGTTTGCAGCACCAGGGGATTTCCCTTCATCTCTTAGCTGCTTGTTTTATTGTGCTATAAGGGAATGATAAAATATGTTTTTATATGAAATATAGTGTACTGATGATGTTAAATGTAAAAAAGGCAGGCATTTTTGGAGACTGATAGAAATCCTGAATCTACTCTATTTTAAATTATTTTGGATCTCAATTGGTAATGAATTTAAGTAATAATCTTTATTGAAATGTCTTTCACAATCACACAACATTAATACTCTGCATTTGTGCTTGAGGTTGATAATGCATTCCATCTTCTAGTTTTGGAACAGTGTATCGTGAGTGAAAAATGAAATAAAATGTTTGAGGTGCTGTTTGCATATTAAGCAAGTGGCCTGCAGGGTTTCATGCTTTTTGGGGTGTCTTGGTCATTTTGATGTTAGAGTCCTTGTAATTTTGCTCAAGTGTTCTTCATCAAGCGGGACAAATCCAGAAAATCTTACATTGCTTTGCTTTTGTTTTTGCTCCCTAGACAGTGCCCTGCTGTAAACTAAAATCACACATTCCTGAGCGTAAACCGATCATGTTCCCAATGGAAATTTCAGGAATACTTGTGGCTACTTTCAAAATGTGGAAATCTATTTATTTTTTTTTCCACTTGTTTTTCTTCCCAGCTCTTGGCGCTGACGGCGTTCATCTGCATCGAGACCATCATGGAATGCTCCCCCTGTGAGGGCCTTTATTTCTTTGAGTTTGTGAGCTGCAGTGCACTGGTGGTTACTGGAGCTCTCCTGCTTCTCTTCAGTCTCAACCTTCACACAAGAATACCCCAGATCAACTGGAATCTTACTGTAAGTTCCCTCTGAATTCTCACTCGGTTAAAAATAGCTGCCAAACTGGTTTAAGTTTGGTCTTTGGGCTTTGCTTTCTCCTGCTGTTTAATTTTGTGTATGAGTGTTCTTTATGCTGAGTAAAGTATACATTTTACTTATATTTAGTTGGAATGCTAACAGCAGAACAAGCTGTGAAATGTAGCAAGATTAAACTACACTAAATAGAAGTAAAACTGTGTCCTGTGGTAGATTGTCTTTGGGAGGACAAACTTCCTGCTAATGCCAGCAATTACGCTTTGTGGATGAAGTGGATAAAAATGCAGCCTGTAGTTATTTAACTTTAACAGATGCTGTATTTACAGCAGCCTGTTGTTCTCTCTTAACCTGAGGGGGTTTTATGTTAGGGCAGATTGATTACATATATTTTCTTACATAGACTAATACAATGATTGGGCAGTAGCATGGAAAATTAAGTGCTTTCTGTGAAAATTGGGTGTTTTGTATTTCCTACACACCTAACTATTAAACACTGACTGGCAATGCTTAATGTGTCCTCAGATACACAAGGAGTTTTAGGAAGAGAACTGCTGGCAGTGCACATTCCTTTTGTACAAGTCTCTATTTTCATGCTGTATTCTGAGTTAAACTTTCAGACTGGGTTGCATAAACACAGGTCACAAAATCAACTCAGTCACTCAGACATGTTAAGTCATTCTTAGCAAAAGATCTATCAGCTTCAAGGACATCTGTACCAACTTCTTTGGACAGTACAGATACAATTGTGCCAGTGTTCTGTTTTATGTTATAACTGTAATTTTACAATCAAGTACTGCCGGAATCCCAGAGGTTTTTGGGCTTCTGTGTGATTATTTTTTCTTTTTAATTAAAACGTGATTTATTAATGTTGCAGTTTGCTTAGTTTCCCAGCCTAAATGACTTGTTTAAATTGAGATTGGAATGTGGAATTAGATGATCCTTTCTACCCTGGGACTGCATAGTTAATTGATGAACTCCTTCTAGGAGTGCTTGGTAGATAGATGAGGTGTTCTGCAAGCTGTGGTTGAACTGTCCAGAAATTATCCTTTTGTGGTGGCATCAATTGTGTCTGCATAGCACCTGTTGGGAGATATTTTGGGGAAGGGGGAGGTTAAAAATCCAATCAGTTGTGCTTTGGGGTTTTTGTTTAGTTTTATAAACGTATTTTGGTTTTTGAGCAGTGGTCGTGCTCTGCACCCCCTGCCTAAACAGCATTGGGGCAACATAAGCAGGTTTGAGATCAGGCAAAGGGGACATGGAATACTCTGCAGTGCTTTGCTTTAGTTCATGTTGCCAGATCCAGAGGCAGCAGGAAATTGCCATGATCTCTCAAGCCTCATTCTGTTAGTTGTGTACTGAAGATAAAATGCTTCTCCCTTCCTTATAGCAGAGTTCTGCAGAAGTGAGAAGGGAACTGGCAGCTTGTGTCTTCCATGAACTGATGACTGATCCTTCTTCCTGGTGTTTCTCAGATTTCAGCAATCTGATTATATTTGATTTTTATTTATGATTATTTGATTTTTAACCAACAGTTGGGACTGTTCCTCTGACAGGAGTGAGGGAGTACCTTCATTATTCAGAGTGCTTGGGACCATTCTGTGATTCTACAGCTGTTTCTGCCCCTGCAAGTACAGAGTATGAGATCAAAGGCTGCTGATAAAACACCTGTGGGATATTACTTTGGCCAAGTTAGTAGGAAATTTAAGAGTGTAGGGTTCTGGCTGATTTTTTTTTCTTTTGCTTATTTTGGCATTTTATTCTTTACAATTTAAATCTACGTTCATACATTGTTTGCTTCTTTCAATATTTATTACTTCCCTGTGTTTTGATGGTTGTTTTTATACTTTTGCAGCCTCTGTATATGACACAGTTACTACAGGAGTTGCTTTCTGAACAACAGTCTTTCACATCCATGAATGTTTTAGGACGAAGTCACTCCTACTTATGTATAAATTCATCAAGATACATGTTTTTAAATATAAATATGACTTTATAATGCGTATTTCCCTTATGGGAAGTCTCAAACATTGCTTTTAGAAGTTGTGTGAGAAGAAGAGGCTGTTGCAGTGCTTGAAGAAATTTAATCGACTTAAATTTAGGAAGAAATCTTTCTTGAAAAGTTTCACTTCTTCCTAGGAACCATTGAAAACATTTGCTTTCAAATGATCCTGTGTATTAGAAAGTACCTGGCCATCAACTGCTATTGTCCAACACAGGATTGTTTCCTTTAAAAGTTTATTAAAATTAGAATTCTTTCCAATTGGCAGATGTCCCCTCTCCCTGGCTGGAGTGTAAATGTGGATCAGTATAGACTAGGATCTAACAGATATGAAAAATTACTAAATTATTTTTAAATACATATTTTTAGCCATTTGGGGAAAAGAGCTTTGTTTTGATGCTAATTAGAGACTTGCCAGTCATTTTCATGTTTTCCTGAGGTAAACATGCAAGGAACAGGGAGCTGGTGAGGGCAGAAAAGAGCCTTGTCTGGGTGTGTTGGAGAGAGGCTGGTTTGTTCCAGCAAGATGAAAGAACAGTCCCTTGTCTGTGTTGTGCAGCACTATCAATATTATGCAAAAATGCAAAAGCTGGGAAACCTGTCAGTGGAAATTTCCATTTCTTTTATGCCTCACAGCTCAAAGGGAGCCCATTCTGCAGGGAGACAGGAGTGGCCCAGGGGAATGGGGAGCACAGCAGCTCCTGCTCCATCAGGAGCTTGGGCACATGTGCCTTCAGAGAGAGCCAATGAATTTTGCTGTAGTTTTGTCTTTGCCTAAATTATCCTTTTTTCTAAAATTCGTTTTAGATTTATGTTCTCATGTGATGTGCAGGGAGAGCTGAAGGTTTGGTATCCAAGGGGTGGGTGTGAGCTGGCCCTGTGGGAGCAGGGCTGGCCAGGAGAGGTGCTGGAGTCCTGGGGCTGTGCTGTGACTGGGATCCTGCACTGGGATCCTCTGCACAGGGCTGTAGTGTGACTGGGATCCTCTCTCCTGCTCAGGGAGACACCTCAGTGGTGCCAAGGAGCTAGGAACACTGGACTTTGGCAGTGTCCCTTGGATGGGAGTTTGTGTGACAAGGGAAACCTGAATGTCTGAGTACCAATGTAAATCATTGCATGATCAGCCAGCAGAATGAGCTGTTTGTCTGTGTGTAGGGAAAAAAATCTTCCAAGACATTTTGACCATTGATTTTTTGTTTTAAATTCTTTTCTTGAAGCACTCACTGGAGTTATGGTAGTGTATTTTTGAGAGTCCAGTTGTGACTGCAGAGCTTTTCAGCTTAGAGCAGCTCAGGAGTGCAGCACAGAATTGAGCACAGCACAAAATCAGAATTCCACCAGGCTGGACTCAGTCCCAGGGAAGCACCAGGGGCAAACAGGGGCCCAGGTGTGTGTGCTAGAACACACCAACCAGTGGGGAGTTCTGTGCTGCCTGGACATTGATTTCATTATCTCTGCAGGGTTGGGTTTTTTTCATTGTTGCAGCAGTGGAAATTTGTGTGCAAAGCAACTGACACTTGAAGGAGCTGGCAGAAAATTTCACGTGGTGCCCCAATGACAAACTGTCCTGTGCCAGCCTTGCCTCTGCAGAGTGTAATTACAAAGCTGTAGCTCAAAGCCTTCACAGGGCAATCTTGATTTTTACTTCTATTTTTAATGTATTTTTCCCCCTTCTGTTTTGAACACACATCTTGCTTTCCTTAGCTGCTGAATGAAAAATTAACTCAGTCATCCTTGACCTTTGTGTTTACTGCTCCCAAAATAGCAGTAGCTATTAAGGATAAAAATGAGCACTTTGTAAGTTTAAAAACATTTGTTAGAATTAATTTCTTCTGGGCTCTTCATGGCCTGTTCTGATTTGGTGCATGGTGTAAATGTTACTCTGTAATAAATGCAGTCTTAAGTATGAAATACAAGAAATATCATGTGTTTTGGTAGTTATTGCAGGTGTGGTCTATTGCTTTGTGACAGTAACTTTCTGAAATTTATGTTCATGCATTTTTCTATTGGGGAAGCAGTGCTTATGTGTATCTTGTGTTTACCTGGGTAACTCTAAATATATGAGGGGAAAAAGTGATGGCAATTAATGCTCATGGTTATTTTGGTTCTTTCTACCTAGCACTTATTTTTGCTTGATGAACCATGTTTTCATTTTTAATTGTAGTGTAAAATACTCAAACAGTGCTTAATAACAGAACAGTTCTGGGGGTTTGACCAGAGGTGCTTGGTTTAGAGGACTGTTTGTAACCTTCAACTTGATAGCTTCATATATAAGCAAGGAAAGATGTTCCCAAACCTTGCAAATAAAGAACTGGTTGGAGGAAAAATTAAGGTCATTGTACAAAAAAAAAATATGAAATAATAATTAAAAAATATTAATAACCACACTTTCCCCTCTTCCCCTGACAAACAAACCAGCAAACCCAAAAAAACTAAAAGAAGTGTTACTTTGAGCTCTGTCTTCTGTGGAAGATAAATCAGACACCAGCAGGCCACTGACTTCTTGCTTTTGTAGCAAAGTCAGGCTGTTGAAATGTGCAGGCTTTTCTTCCAGAGTACATTAGTTTAGCCACTCTAATCTCCATCTAGATGTAAACTTTTGGATTTCAGAAAGCAAATGACAAGAGCAACCACCAGTTGAAATGTCATGTCTGTTTACATGAGTGTCAGCTGCAATTCAGCACTAGCTGCCTTTTAAAGAGTACCTGGTCACTTGTGCAGGATGACCTACAGGGTAAAAAGGCAGGGCAGGAATTTACATTGAATGATTCTTCAAACCTTGTGTGAAGCTGTGGGGAGCTGTGGATGGTACTGAAGCCTCTGAGCATCAGAGGCAGCCCCTGGTGATGTCCCAGCCTGACAGGCTCAGCAGCAGCTTGGAAGATTTCAGGAGTAACTTGGTGGCATTTGCCAGTCTGTTAACAGAGCTCTCATTTGTAGCACCAGTTCAGCTTTTCCATCCTCATTAATCCAGGAGCTGTACCTGCCTGGACACTTAAAAACAAGAGTGTGGGCTGGTCACAGAATCATGGAATGGGCCTTCCCACCTTCACAGCAGAATCAGCAGAACAAAAGCTGATTTGCCCTCTTCTAGCATAAAAATATTTATCTTGGCATAAGCCCATCTTCATGCACGAGTTACAACATCTCCTCTGCCTTGTCCTCCCCCTGAGTGGGACAGAGAGCAAATCCATGGCCTTGGATGTTCTTTGGACTGACAGGACCACTGGGGACTAAACAGAATGACTTGCAAATAAGCTAGCAAGTGACCAGAAGTCATTTGTTCATTTGAAATCATTTTGGAAAGGAGAAAGGGAGCAGCAGCAGCCTGGAGTGGGTTTGATTCAGCTGAAAGATTTGATTCTGTTATGGATGGCAGCTCTGTACAGTATTTTATGGCACCACATACTGTCTCATGAGGTTGCTGTAATTTCAGCAGGAATTCTTCTACCTCTGTGATGTGGTTTTACTTTGTCTATAAATATAATAGCAAGAACTTCAGCCCCATCATGGCCAGATTTGAAACAGCTCATCTTTTTTCAATTAGTTTATTCTTCTTATTGTCACGATTATTCATTTTCTCTTACGTGGAAAAAACTTGCAGTATTTCAGGGAGTGTCCTCTGCTTCTTGCTGTAGTTTGTTTTCTTTTATTTCTTCTCTTACTTCACCCAAAACTACTGGTTTTTTTTTTTTTTTGCTTTTCTTATCTCTCTGCTCTGAGTAGTAGCTCCCATGTTTTGGATTAAGAACCTTCACTATGTGCATCTGTGATGTTACCCTTACATGTGTGTATGGCAGTGGCAGTGCTGTCATTGCTCCTTGAGCTCCAAACACTCTGCTCTGGGGATATAAAATCATTTTCATTTTAGCTTTTTCAAAAACCAGCCTTATCACATGAATGTGAATCAGTTGTTAATTGCATCAGAAAGGTTTGACCTAAACAGGGAGGATGGAGTTGCAGAGATGAATAAATTGCAGCCTCAAAATAGGATCACTTCTTTAGATTTAAGTTGTTGAATTCTCTGTATGGAATTTGATATTCTTTGTAAAAAGTAAACTAGAATCAAATGCCAGTGATGATGACAAGTTTCTAATGTACTCATATCAAAGTACATTAGAAAAGGCATTGGCAGTTTAATTCCAGCAGGATTTTATATTTTGCAGTTTGAAAGAAGCCTTCAGGTCCTTTTGTAGCGTGGTGATAAATGTGTTGTGTTGTGGGCAGGCCTGGCCCTCCTGCTTACACTGCTCCTTTGGGAAGGTCCCCAAGGTGACAGACTCTAAATGTCACCAGGATTAATTAATGAGTCCATCTGACCCCATAAATCATAACCCATCATGTGCCATCCATGTAGTCTTTAAGTATGGTACCAAGGAAGTACAAAATGTGTGTGTCTGAAAAAGCACAACCTGAATTATAGCAAGTGAAAGGATAAAATATTAAATACATCCTTGGCTGCTTGTTCTGATGGTTAGGTCTCCTATAATTATGTAGCTTCATTTTGAATATGACTTCTGCCTTAACTTGGCAGCTGATGGTTTTGTTTTGCTGTTAATTTTGTTGGCTTTCTGATGTTAAGCTTTTAAAACCACCAGTATTTTTAATTGTTTGAACACTGGAGTCTTCATGTACATCTTTTTAATATTCAAAGCTGTTTAGGTTCTTTTGATTCATACTGTGAGAATTTTTCTCCTCCTTTCAATAACTTCTGTGGCTCTTCTCTGTACCCTGTCCAATTTTTCAACATTCTTTTAAAAATGTGTATACTGGAACAGGACGTAGCATTCCACTGTCCCTTGCAAAGGTAAGATTACCACCTGTCATGTCCATATGTCCAAAGGAGTGCAAAAGTGATTTTTCTCCCTTTTTTTGATCGTGACAGCGCCTCTTGAGACATTTGCCTACAGTAATTATTGAGTTCTTCTGAATTATTTCTTCTGGGATTTTGTCTCTGTTCTGAAGGTCCTTCCTGTAGATGCCAGATGTACTCTGGCAGTAAAATACACAACTTAACCTTGAGTTGAATTAATTGATATATTTTTAATTATCCAAGGGCTGCCTCAATATCCTCAATATTTAATTTCCCCATTCTTGTTGACACACGTATATTTACATAGAGACTTGGTGGAAGTGTTGAAACTGGATCTGTTGCAGATATAGTGAGACTTCCCCTCTAGTGGGAAAAAGGTTTGTGCAGGTGAGAACCACAGCTGGTGTTGGCAACTGCAGGGGCACAGTTAGAGCTGTAAACTCAGAGCTGCAGAGAGGGGGAATTGTGTAATGCCATTTATTTTCTAATACCTCTATTTATATAAAAGTTTGGCTTTATCTCTGCAAAACAAAAGTTATATAATTAAAACTGCAAAAGCTAGGTAATAGCATTTGGATTTGTTTGGTGTCCTAAGTGCCAGGTACCATCTATCTCAGTGAGCTTGAGCAGGAATTAAAAAAAATATCTCTACACAGGCAGGTGAAAAATAGGTAGGAATTTGTGAGACCCACAATGTGCTTTTGTTTCTTTACTATTTGATTAGAGTTTGGGTCTGGCTGGGCTCATGACATCTGGACATGAGAGTGGAAGTGGCCACGAGCCATGGGAGCCTCTGTGAGTCCTTGGGAAAGTCCCTGTTTGAGGTGAGGATCAGGCCACAGTGATGCCTCATGCAGTCTGCACACTCAGTTTGGATAACCAGCTGTTGCTGAGTCAGTACCCTCTGAATGGATTGTTTTCTGTGAACAACACACTGCCAGAACCTTCCAGTTGTGAAGCATTCTGTAATTGTGGCTGGGAGAAGAGATGTTTTGGGGCTGGCTGGAGGGCACTGTTCCCTTCAGAGCCCTGGTGCTGTGTAACTGGAACAGAGCTGTGGATTCATACCCAGCACAGTAAGTTTAGAGTTCTGTCTTAGGTCTTCCTAGCCTGACTTCTCACTGCACTTCACAGGATGCACTCTGGGGAAAAAATAAAAATAAAAATAAAATAAAATAAAATAAAATAAAATAAAATAAAATAAAATAAAATAAAATAAAATAAAATAAAATAAAATAAAATAAAATAAAATAAAATAATTATTTAAAAACATTAAAGAAGTGAAGGAGCTGTAACTGGAAGTGAGATTGCCTTGCATGTTGGAGAAGAGAGTCAAGTAGAACAAATTGTCCTTGAATTCTAATTATTGTGATTGCTTTTATATGCTGGGAATTGTCATGTTCACTGTGGTTTTGTTTTGTATGGGGTTTTTGTTTTTTTTTCTTTACCTCAAGCCTGTAAGTTGCACAGCAATCTTGAAGGCAGGTTTTCTTTCCATCCTGTGGTAGTATTCACTTCTCACTGATTTGATGTCTGTGCTGAATTGTCCTTTCTTGGTCCTTCCACCCTGACCCCTCACCTGTTCATTTGTGGTAGTTTTGTGGTTTGGGAATGGTGTTCCCCATTTTAGTGGGAGCATGCAGACAGTGCAGTGTCCATACACATCAGATGTGAAAGCTGTCCTGATACACACTGAACACCTTGTCCTGAATGAATCTAGACTTGGTTTCTTCTGTTATTTACACCCTTGAATATTTTTTCCCTCAAGTCTGATCAGTTAGTCTTGTATTGATGTAATTATTTTTGTGCAAATACCTGTCATTCAGAATTCTTCCTTTGGTTCCAGTGACATGTTAATGACCCTGTTTGAGGTGAGGCAGGGCAACCTTCTGTGTCATCACTTCTGATAAAGCAAACAGTCATCATTTAATAATGCTACTAAATTTATTTTTTTAGGATCTGGTCAACACTGGACTCAGCACTTTCTTCTTTTTCATTGCCTCTGTAGTACTGGCTGCTTTAAACCATAAAACTGGAGCAGAAATTGCTGCTGTGGTAAGAATTTAAACTTGTTTATATCTAACTCTTATCTCGTATTAAGAGTAACTTTAACTCATTGATTGAATACACCCATTGCCTTTGCCATCACAATTTACTTCTACTTTCACAATTTACTATGTGACAGTTCTTATTTTAAGAGTGTTAACAGCCTTGGAGCTTTGTCTGAGGGCTTGAGGCAAGAACAGCAGAAAAATGACTTTCAGAGAACACTTGACAGTTGAACTTGCTTTTCTCTTTGGTGCCTTACATGGTCCTGCTCTGTGTTGGAAGCCTGTGGAAAAGATAGTGCCAAAAAATCAGAAGAAATTGAAGCTGCTTACATATAATTTGCTGAGTTCTTGCTCAGTACAGATGATTTTTTGTTCTGTGGAGTGAGTGCAGTAGCACTTCAGGGTTTTAAATCTACAACAGTCAGTTCGAACAAATTAATTTTGTGTGTGAGTTGGCGACCACTTATTATTTTCTTTTTTATTTTCTTTTTAACCTGGTTTTAAAAATCACATGAGTTCTGCAGAAGCATAGAGGAAAATCTCCAAAGCAGCTGCTTCTCCAGGCTGATGCTCTGGACTTGTCACTTTTTGTGTGCCTCCTGAGGAATAAATGAGCTTTTGGATGAAGAGGTGGTTTCTTTACAAGAGTGTCTTCCACTGGGGCTGCACTGCAGGATTTAATTGTCTTGTTGGTAGTTAGAGAACTCTGTTTTCTGGGATCATTGATCTTAGCCACTTTTGCAGATTCTTTAGTTCATTGAGAAGAAAAACATAATTTCCCAGACCATGATGATTTGTCAGTGCAAATAACGTAGGAAAATTAACTTCTGAGGACTTTGCTGCAAAACTGCTTTTATTCCTTTTTTCAAAACTTGTCTGTGACAACTCTGTGTGCCCCTGGCAGGTGTTTGGTTTCCTGGCCATGGCAGTGTATGCTGTGAACACGTTCCTGGCAGTGCAGAGGTGGAGGATGAGCAGCAGGCAGCAGAGCAGCCGGCAGAGCAGTGACTACATCCGCGCGCGGACGGAGTCCAGGGAGGTGGTGCACCAGATCCAGCGCCTGGACGCCTGAGGGCCACCCTCACAGGGACTGAAAGGGAAAAAGAGCACTCAGCTCCCCCATGGAATAAGGGGTTTTCTTTATTTAAGGAGGAAAAGGTGGATCCCAGGGTGGTGGGGATGCCCAGCCCTGCCTGTGTGCGGAGATGTGTTGAGCCAGAAGCTGCTGTCATGGAGGCAGAAAACGTTGATCATTCAAAAGGAAGATCCCCTCAAGACCTCCACATTTACATGTGCATATATTATATAGCCCATAGAATATGTAATATATGTCTGTTCTGAAGTATGTCATTGTTTTGGATTAACTGCACAGCAGTTTCCTTCCCTATGAGAAGATCCACTGTTCCTTCAGCTGTCCCAGAGACAGAGCAGCCCTGCCCTGGCTGGCTGAGGGAGGAGGGACATCCCCGAGAGCAGATGGAGCCCAGGATGTGCCAAGGAGCCAGGGGCACTCAGCAATAACTCAGCCACAGCCAGGGGGGCCTGTCCATCGCAGACTGTCTGTCTGTCCTCCCTCTGCACACCTGCTGGACACCCATCCCCCTGCTCCCACGGGTGCAGCTGCTGGGGAAGGGCCACGGGCCCCTCGGGGCTGGGCTGAGCCTGGGGGTCACCCAGTGTGAGCAGGGGGTGGTCTGCTCGTGCTGGGACACATTCCAGTTTTCATTCCAAAGTGGGAAAATAAATGTGTTCAGGAGATGGAGTGGGGAAAAGGGGCTTAAGGGGCACAGTAGAGAATGAAGGGGTTGTCATCCTCTAGGCTTACATTCCAGCCATGGCTTGCTTTTTCTTTTTTTTTCCTTTTTTTTTTTTTTTTTTTTAAGGTTCAACGTTTCTAGAAGTTCTTGCTAGAACTTGCTTTCCCTTTAAGCCCAGGGTAAGCAAGAACTAGCAAAACTCTATGTGCTTTTAAAGTGTTCCTAGGGTTGTAATGTTGTGATTCATGTAAGGTAAATACTTCTTTTTGGAAGGGTGGTTGTTCTCAAATTAAACCTAAATTGGTAGTAGGTAAACCTGATTTTTATTTTAACTGAGTGTTTCTGCAGATTTATTCCCCTTACATTCCTTTGGGAAATGAATTTAGCAAATTGGAAAATAATATGATTGTATTGATTTGTTTAGAAATAGTTTTACTTAGCTGAAGTTTTTTTATTTTATTTTCCTTGTACTTCCAGTGAATGAATTACATTTTCTCTACTTACTCAGAACTCAAATTCAGCAGTAATTGGCTAGACCATGTCACAATATTATTAGGAAGATCTCTCTTGATATTTTTCTGTTTCTTTGGTGTTTTTATCTCTGTAGTGCATTATTTGGCATTTGTGTGCCTGTGTGAAGACAATGGGTGTGGGAGGAGATCTCTAGAGCTGAATTCCTTTGTGGTGTGAGGAAAATGAGAATCTGTGCAATTGGTGGAACTGTTTGCCATGTATGCCTGAGTGTGTGTCCTGCTGGGGCTGCACTGCTCAGGGTGAGGGCAGCACCTGGAGCCTTAAGAGCAATGGGCAGTGCATTGTGGATAAAGTTATTGAACTATGAAAACCAAGCTACACCAAACAGGAGATCAGGAGAAGTGCCTGGGCTTTTCTAATACTGGAGGGAGCTGGGATAGTGGAAGTGTGAACCCAATGCTGCAATATTCAAATTGAGCAGCAGAGAATTATTTTGATGAGTGAAAAAAAGGTGACAAAGGTGATGCCTTTTCATTTTCAATGTATTGACATCTACAGTGCATTTCACCTTAGTGGCTAAGATGGAGATTAAAATTCAGAGTTACTGATGAGGTTAAGAAAACTTTGCATTTTCTTAGCGTTTGGTGGTTTATCAGTTCCTACAGTAACATTTTATTGTGCTATATTGGATGCAATGCCAAAGGGAACACCAGTTTAAAAGAAGATTGAAGCAACTCTTGGTGTTGGGTGGGAACAGAGACATTCCCCAGGGGGCTGTCTCACCTGGGTGCACTCCCTGAGCAGTACATGGCAGTTCCATCACTAGGCTGGTCAGAAATAACAATTTGTTACTGCCAGAACTGCTGTGACAGCCCTGCTGTTTGCCAGCACTGCCCAGGACTGGCAGAGTTTGCAATGTCAATTATTAAAAGACTTTTTAAAAGTAGCACAAGCATACCCAGTCTGAAATTGTAAACTGCCATCAAAGCAGTTTGTATAAAGATTGTAAAAAACCCCAAGCAAACCCAAACCAGACAAAAACCAAAAAACCCCCAAACATCCCACACCAAAATCAAGCCAAACCCACCTAGTGAAATACAAGATACAGTTCTCCAGGAGATCCATGCTTTTAGAGTGGAGCTGCCATCTGAAATCAGGGAACAGGATGGTGTCACACAGGGATTTTGTCAGGAGAGTATGTTCTGTCACTGGCCAGGGCTGAAGGAGCATTCCCAGATCCTCTCCTGTGCCCCCTGAGCTCATTGTGGTGGGGCAGAGCTCTGGAGCTCTTGTGCCTCTCTAGGTTTATGAATTTGGTACCTTTCAAACCCCTGCACCTTTCCTGGCCTAGAAAAGCTCGGGGTTTTCTCTGGAGTGAGGTGCCAGCCCCTGCTGAGCTGCAGTGACAGGAGCAGAGTGGGACAGTCACTCCTCCAGGGGGATCCTTGGGCAGTGGTGCTGCTGCAGGAGGGGTGAGTTTCCTTCAGCTGAGAATGCCAGGCTTTATTACTCACATCGTGCCCTGAGCCTAGCACAGCTCTCAGGGTGGAATCCAAAAGAGAACAATCATTTTAAAAACACTGATTCACTTTGTGAAACAAAAGCAAATGTAAATGTGTAATTTCCTTATTTTTGGGACCAAAGATGATTTTAGTATTGTACAGTATATACTTTCTAAAAAATCTTAGGCACTTATTGCTCTGCAGAGAAATTATTTACTACTTGGATTGTATAGAAGGGAAATAAAGTAGCTGTGAGAGACTACATTTGAAATATTAAGATCATTTGATGTGTACATGGTTCATTTCCCCTGAGTTAATTTCACATAGTGTATTGGAGAGGTACTTTTTAAAGACTGTTATCTAAACTGCAGTCACACAAAAAAACCCTTAAGGAAGAAAAGAGGGTGGAAAGTTTAAATTTTTTTTTAAACTTGCTTAGAAAAGTAGCATTAAATTGCTTCTCTCAGCCAGTTATCCTTGCTTGCAATTGCTAGCACATAGGGGTAATTTCTTTCAGTCCTTAAGGGTGCTGTTTAGCTCCATAAAGGGACTCAAACCCCACTGTAAATAGAACTAAATTAAAGCAAACAGTAGAACTTGGTGGGAACAGGATGCTTTAAACAGCAATGGTTTGGATGAGTCCCCTTTGGTCAAAGAGAGCCCTTAAACCTGGAATCTTTGTGCATTTCTGGGTGTAGAAATGTGTAAATTCTGCAGCCTGTGTACAGACATCAGAATGCTGAGCAGTGAGCTGTGGCTGGAGCAGCAGCAGGGGAGCTGTTTCTCAGTGCTGGCAGAGTCTGCCTCTCCCTGCTCAGGTCTGTCAGCCTCAGCTGAGGTTTGTGCCAGGTCCTTGTGCTCTGCAGACAGCCCCAGCAGCAGCTCCTAAAGCCACAGAGGAACTCACTTATGTGTCTGACTAAAGCCAATTCCTTCTTCCTCTTCACCTTCTCCTTTCATTTGGAATATTTGTGCCTCATGGATCAAATGCTTTAATATTTAATTCTTGCTGAGCCTTGTTTGTTGGGCTGTGTAGTGTCTGCTGCAGTGCCAGAAAGATCAGAATGTGTCCAACATCCTTTTATTTCAGCTGTGGTGCTCTTCCCTTTCCTGATGGCTTAGGAGCCTGGGCTGGGTGTTCTTTCCCCTGGGGCTGTGGAAAGCTGGTGCTGGTGTGAGATTCCTGGTAGGAGCCACGAGTGATGTCCCTGTGCCTGCTGAGAGACAGGCCCTGGCTCCAGAGATCTGAGGTGTCAGTCTGTGCTGCTCCCTGGATTCAGGAGCACAGCATCAGCAAAGACCTGTGCCTTGGCAGCAGCTCCTCAGAACCCTTTCAGTTACAAGGTGTCTTTTCCATGGGATTTCAGTAAAGGAGCAGTGTGTGTTGCTCCTTTATTGGCTTTGTCACGTGTTGTGACAAACACTTCCCAGTGTCTGCCTGTCACTCTGTGTCTCATGGCATGCTCTGGCCTTGTTCCACCTCTCTGCATTTCATTGCTGCTTCTAGAAGGAGGAGGGCAAGGTTCCCACCCTTCCCTAAGGCAGGTATTTATTTTCCCCCCTGTGAATTGTTCTGTCCCTTGTGCTGATTGTCCCTCCCAGCAGGGCAGGGTCGGTGGTGAGTGCTGTGGATCTGCTGCAGGCTGCACTGGACTCTCCTGAGTCAGTTAACCACCAGCTTTTCAGGAGCTTTAAGGTCCCTAAATGAATTTGGTATTTGTCAGCTCTCTGCTGTTTTGGGGGTGTGCAGGCACAGCAAATGCTTACCTAATCTGTGGCTTTATTAATGCAATCCTTTCTTCCTCCCTCTTCCTTAGGCCTCTTTCTGTACCTGTTATTTTCTTGTCTCATGTCAACTTTGTAATCATTTCTGCTTGTTTTTTTTTTTTTGTGAGGGGAAAAGAACTTCACCAAAAATCTAAAATAAGCAAGAATAATGGTTTTAGGGCATAATTAAAAAATGAAACCAAAATTCATAGCATTTCATGTAGTGTAGGAAATAATATCCTCTCTCCTACTCAGCTGGGATACTGAAAAGCTTTGTCCATAGAGGAGCATGAAGAACAGTTCCTGTCCTGCAAGCTCTGGAGCCAAAAACCTTCAGCAGGCATTCAGGATAGTGAAAAGGGACAATCTGATAAGGAACTGGAGATGTGAGAAGGACACTTGACAAACCAGAGCTTTCAAGGTGAGACATGACAGTGAGAACCCACAGTGGCCACAACAGCCGTGGTGATCTCAGGGGGGCTGGGGAAGGCTGGGATTGTCCAGGCTCAGCTTCCAGAGGGTCCAGGGGGGGATCCAGGCTGGTCCCTGCTCGGTCCCACAGGAAGGAGTGAAGCCAAAGTCTGGCACTTCTGAAAATCAGGCACTTGGCTCGTGTTATTTGTTATTTGTAGCATGAAATAATGGACTGTTCATTGTCTGCAGGCCCAGCAAAGCTCAGAATTACTGTGCAGATAGAGGTGTTCTCTGTGTGAGTTTTAATGGCAACAAAAGCATTTTAAAATGATCCTGAAATCAGTA
This sequence comes from Trochalopteron elliotii, assembly GCA_024734555.1. NCBI lineage: Eukaryota > Metazoa > Chordata > Aves > Passeriformes > Leiothrichidae > Trochalopteron > Trochalopteron elliotii. Next base: position 297,249 of record JANPWX010000046.1, read on the forward strand.
CAAAAATGCACAGAATGTGTGAAAATACTTCATAGAAATTATGCCATATTCCTCTCTTTATTTTGACAGAGGGAGTTGGTTAAAATGAATTTAAACAAATACTCAGGAAATCTCTGAATGACATTTTAGAGGGTTTTCCTGGTATATTATTTTCCCTGTCAGCCACTTGGCCACCTTGATAGATTTGCTTGACCAAGTAAGTCAGAGTGGTGCTGTCCAACCTGAAAGGGTTCCCTTATTTTGGTCTTTTTTTGTGTGTGTGTTGTATTTTAAACATCTGTCTATAATTTAACCATTTGTATGCTAAAAATAATCTTAAAAAAAATCTGCTTACACTGTGATTTCTGGTAGCCTTTAATTTAGAATATACAACACAGTCTAATTTTCTTTTGGGATATGCAGCTTTCAGAAGTGTTCTTATAGATGCCCAAAAATGAAAGTTGTCTATTTATCATAGGAATGTGATTAGATAAAGTAACCTATCCAGAATCCCAGTGCAGCTCTTTCATATGTGCTGGATGGACGAGTTAGGGAAATTGCCTTTTAATCTCTATGGGTTAATAAATATTTTTTTATAACTAGCCACAGATATTCCTTTTTAAATTATACTTGGCAAACAGAAGATATTTAATTTTATATACAATATACATAGTTACCTTGATTGACATATTTATAACATAGAGCTTCGTGTTTACTATGAAGGTTTTATCTGTACCCCGTGGACTTCATGGGTAAAACTTTAAAAAGCCAGTTAGCATTTATGGAAGGATATGGGAACTTTCTTCATGGCTTCAGAATGAGGACATAGGAGGATTTAAAAGGCAATAGCCAGATTGTTTTACAGAGTATCTGGGGGGGTTCTTATTTTTTGATTGGGGCTGGTCCCTGCAGCTATTTTAATAACATCTGGATGTGAGTAACAGAATGGAATATGAGCATGTGCCTCCTCTGACTGTCACAGGCTGTTGTCTGGAGCACAGGAAATTTCTGGGTATTGTGTTGTTTTGCTTCGGACAAATGTCTCAATAGACATATTTAATTAAAACCTTCATGTGTCTGAAAGAAAACATCCTCTCTTAACTAGGCTGATTTATCACTTTTGGTACCCTTTTAATCCCAAAAGTAGTGTTGTCTAAATATTTTTAGTGATGTTCCAGCTATCCTGATGTCTGCAGGTTAAAGTGGTCCTGGCTAGAACCCTTTTATTACAACAATTGCTACCTTCATTTTTCTACTGTTTTTACTTTAATCTTGAATGTTTACCGGTTTCTATTGTCGGATCTTGTGGAGGGAGAATGTCTTATCACTACAGCTCATCCAGCTTTAACTCATACATCACAGTCCTGGAGTAAGAAAATATTTTGAATTATATATTGTGGCCAATTTATTGCATTTTAAAATGATTTCTATACTTTAGACACAACATTTATGACATAATAGGACGAATGACTTAGCTAATCGTTATATCTGTCTAGACTTACTCTCTTCTGTGTTAGTGTCATTTGGAAACTATTTGTATATGTTGAAGTTTGTAAGGGTTCAGGAACCCACAATAAAATAGTAAAGTATGTATTTATTTCTCATTATAATGCTCGAATTTGATTTGGAAGTTGACACTTTGTATGTCTTTTCACAGAATTGTAAACAAATACCGAAAAACTGCTTCACCTAGGGTGCCTTCCATGTGTGGTACAAACACTTGTCATTCACAGGAATAAGATGTAAATTTATTAATCCAGTAAACACTATTTTTGTAATGTGAGTCCCTAATGCAGCTCTGGCCTCGTTGTGCTTTGTTCCCACCAATACCAGGTTTATGGCTGCTGTGGTCACTGCCTTCCCTCCCTGTGTGCACTAAATCTGACCCCTGGGGAATCACAGGCTGTGTCTCCTTTGCTCTGCCCTCAGCTGCCCCCTGAGCACATTTCTGGTGCTCCTGATTCCCTTCCTTGGGGCTGGTGGAGGGATGGTCCCTGTGGGGTGTCTATATTCTCAGGGCTGGCTCTGGCTCCTCTAGACAGGCTCTGCAGCCCAGTCCAAACATTGCAGTTCTGGCTCATCACTCGTGACTTACAGCTTCTGAGGAGGGAGCATCCATGCCTGACCAAAAGACTTCATCCCTCTGGGTCACAGGTGCTGTATTGACAAGTTTGTAATTGCAAACAGCTCAGAGGAATTATGGAAATACCAGGTTAGAATTCCATTCAGGCTGAGCAGAGGAGATGCAATTTTCCTTTCATCACGAGCACAAGGCTGCTGTGCAATAGCCTTGGTCCTTTGCTTTTGGAACAAACCCCTGCAGTGTTCTGTCCTGGAGAAGCCTTGGTGCGTCCCTTGGGGTGGTGCCAGGGCGGCTCCCGGCTCTTGTCCTGCCCTGGGCGGTGTCCCCTGGCCCCAGGGGCTGCAGGCCAGGGCTGCCTTGAGCACAGCTCCTGCTGCAGGGCTGGAGTGTTCAGCAGGCAGCACATTCCCCTGGGGTCAGGTCACAGCCCTGGAGGATTTCCCATTGTTTGCTGAGCTCCTCCAGAGCCCCGAGCCCGGTGCTACTCCAAGGTGGAGCCTCCAGCTGGGAGCACCTTCCTGCCCTGCCCACGGCTGGAAATCTCTGCTGGCACAGCAGCAGCTGCCAGCTCGGGGTGGGAAAGGTGTCCTGGGAATGCTTGACCAAGCTCCAAGGCAAGGTACTCTGCAAGAAAACACAACCTCCAGCTTGTTTCTACACCAGTAACCATCTTTCAGTTGTTGTGTTCTTTCTGTTGGTGTCTGTGCTAATAAAAAACAAACACAAGCTGAAGAATTGTGAAGTCCTGCAATACACAAAGCAGTCTTGGTTTTAAAATCCATGCTGTTGCAGCATAATTTAAATTGTGTATTTATCAGTTTTAAATGTCATTTTGCTTTTCCAGTCTTTTGTATATGGGCACAATACTTTTTGTAATTTTTTTTTAGTTAGTTGTCTTTCTGTCCTTTCTGGTACTGGAAGATTTGAGCTCTCTGGGTTTTCATGGTACTCTTCTGATCATTCTTCATAGTGATAAAAGTCTGTATTTTTGTATGTAGGAGAAATGGTAGTTTTCTAACACTTAGCCCAATCAATATAGTACAAAATCATTTGTGAAGGACTTCCTGTTTAATAAATGGACATATTAAAGTACTAAAACAGTGTGTTCATCTGTAAACGTGGCCTGGGCTGGGGTAATTTTCTTCCCAGTGGCTGGTGTGGGGCTCTTTGGGGTGTGTGTTGATAATTCAGAGATGTTTTTGTTCTTGCTGAGCTCACCCAAGGCCTTTTCTGCCCCTTGTGCTGCCACCCTGGGGAGGGACTGGGGGGGACACAGCCAGGACAGGTGACCCCACCTGACCACAGGGGTGTGCCACACCTTATGGCATCAGTGTGTGAAGGGGGCAAGAAGGAGGAAGGGGGCATGTTTGGAGTGATGGTGTTTGTCTTCCCAAGCCACCCTTCCAGGGGATGTGGCCCTGCTGTCCTGGAGGTGCTGAACACCTGCCTGCCCAGGGGAATTCATTCATTGTTTTGCTTTGCTTGTGTGCACTGCTTTTGTTTTCCCTATTAAATTGTCTTTACCTCAACACAGGAGTTTTCTCACTTTCCCCCTCCCCATTCTCTGCCTCGTCCCACTGAGGGAGCAAATCCAGTGTGGGGCTGGGGGTGAGACCACCCCCAGAGGCAGCAGAACCCCTGAGTGCAGCACTGGGGGCATTCCTGGGTTCATAAGCTGGGCTCAGCCAGCAGCTGCAAAGTACCCTTTGTGTGTGGGGAGGACACAGCCAGCACGGCAGCCCTGCCTGGGGCTGTCCCTGGGACACTTCTAGGGACAGGAATTAACCACGGGAGAGGCCTTGGGGAGAGGGCAGTGGAGCAGAGAGAAGGTGGGACTGCTCTGCTGCTCACCTGCTTGTGGTGGAATTGCTCTTGGGGTGGTTGTGGTGCACTGCCCTGCTCCAGCCTGGGCTCTGCAGCCCATTCGGGACTGGAAAGGGTTTTGGGGGCTGAAATGCCCCAGGGAGTGGGTAACACTCTGCTGCCTCACGGGCTGGGGGTTGCAAGTGATGCTGTGGGATTTTGGGTTTCCAGGTGCTTTAGGCACGAGGTGGAAGCACTGAGTCAGTGCAGGTGAGACCTGTGGAGAGGCACGGAGGGATGGGGGAGTTTGTGAAGGGATTTGGGAACGTGGATGCTGCACTCAGAGCACTGGGCACGGGTCAGGGGCGTGTGGGGAGGGGCGCAGATGGTGGCACAAGGGAAGGATCTCACAAGAGGCCAGCTCATTCTGCCTGTGTGGGGCTGTCAGCACCACTGTGGCATTACCCAGGTGCTTATCCCTGCTTACCCAGGGGTGGCGTTATCCTGGTGCTCCTGGCCAGGAGGAGCTTCATCAGTTGTCAAATTAAACAAACAAAAAAATTATATTGTCTAACTTTCAGATACTGGGTCTTCCTTCAGTCTCCGGGCAAAACTGTAATTAATTTATTCATGGATCAGGCTAACAGAATGTGATGGGCTGTGTCCAAAATCCATAAAAGAAAAGGACAAGTATTTCCTGGCAAAAATTATTTCCATGAAAAGGAAAATACCGATTCCAACATTAGAGTTTAAATTTGACTTATTTTAAAAAAACAACCAAAACCAACCAACAAAACCCCACAAAAGCAATAGCAACAAAAAGCCAAACCAAAACAAAAAAATCCAACCAACCAACCAAAAAAAACCAAAAAACCCTAACAACCCCAAACCAAAAAACCTCCAGCAAACTCCTCCTCTCCAAAGCCCCAAACAAAACCACACTTAAATTTTCTGGGTAGCACTGTTTTACTTCCTGACCTGGAAGGTTTACAAAACACTGAACACTGAATTCTTCCAGGAAAGGACTGTCCTAGGGTGACTGGCTATGTCACAGTGTGGATTTTTTGATGCATTCCTGTTTATTTATTCCTGACTTTTTAAAGATCCTGACTTTTAAGCCAATACTCCATGCAAAAAAAGTGTCTCAAGCATCTTGTAACAAGATTCACATTCTCAGTGCTTACCTAAACTTCTTCTGCTTCCTTGATATACCCTCTCTCAGAGGATTAAAGGATGGATGGCCAGGTGGGGCTGCTGTGCCTGTGCTGCCACATGTGACATTTGCCCTCCAAGGGCAGTTTGTCCCCTGGTGCAAATCTGGAGTGAAGCCACACAATGAAATTATTTCTGATCAGAACTGTGCCCAGTGAACATCCTTGGCAGAAGGACAATGAGTGGAAGCAGGTGCTTGCTGAGCAGAGCATCCAGTTGTGTTCTGCTTTCCAGCACACCAGGCTGTTGCCCACCACCACAGCAGAAGAGATGCTCTGCTCTTCCTCGGTGTCCTGGAAGTGACTCTCTCAGATGGAAATTGAAGACTTGAGGAACTTTGAACAGTATCAAGTGAAAAGCACATTTGGGTGGAGTAATGGACAGAGTGTTCAAAGGACAAGAGAGCCTCTTACTTCAGTCAGAATCTAAAAAAGCTGCTTGGAAAGCTATTTTAATTCCTTGGAAAGGTCCTTTGAATTCCTTAGTGTCACCTGTCCAAAAATCACTGCACAAGTCTGAACAAGTGCACAGATAAACATAAAAGCTTGGTAGGAGGGAGAGAGCCCTTCAGGCAGCTGAGGGCTGTGTGAACTCACCTGAGGTGCCACTTTCCCTTCCTGGCAGTGGCTTTGAGGTGATGGAACTTCTGGCGTTGTTTCTGCACAGATTTGTCCACACTTGAGTTTGGAAACTCCTCCTCAGGCAGCCCCAGGAATCCAGGGGACAGTGGCTGTGCTGGAGCTGCAGTGAGGGCAGGGATTGGGCTCTGGGGGCTCTGGAGCAGCCCCTCCATGGGCAGGAGTGATTGTGATTGGAAAGAAGTGTCTGACGAGGCCACTGAAATCAGGACTTAATTAAGGGTGCAGAGTTGTGTTTGTCTCCTGACACCTGAATTGCAGAGAAACCAGCGCTCCCAGCACCCTTTTGATGTTGTCTGTTGAGGAAAAACAAGCAAACAAACAACCCAAAAAGCCAGGCTGACTTTTCCTCCACGTGCCCCAGACCCTGAGCTTGGTGCAGTATTTGTGGCAGAATATGGGCAGAAGACCCCAGAGTCAGCCCCCTCCACCCCAATCTAAACTGGCTTTGAAGTAATTATTTTAAATCTGATTTTCTGAAATTATATTCCCAAAATACAGAACCATGGTTTTTCCCAGTCATGGGAACAGATCTTTTTTTAATAAAAGGCTGGGATCTTACAGAAGTGCATGACCCTGGGAGTAAACTGCTTTGAAATAAATGAAGTAATCAAGTACTTAAAAGCCAGTAATGAAATTCTCTGGGCAGGCACCTCACTGCAAGCTGCTAAAGCAGTCCTGAAGCAACTAATGAACATTTTGTTTGCTGCCTCTTTATTTTAATCCGACATGGAAAAAATGACCAGAAAACCTCAAGCTATTTTGGGGGTGTGAAGTGTGAACCTGAAGGGGACTTTGTTGTTTACAGGATTATTGGTTGTCAAGAGAGAGCACTGCATCCCCAATGTCTACTCAATATTTAAATATTATAATATGTATCTTGGTTACATTTTTTCATCTCATGCCCTAAGGAAGAGGTTTGTCCTGTGGCTGGTCCCTGGGGCTGGCTCTGAGCTGTGCCCTCTCCCCAGCACAGATTTAGGATTCCTTAAGTCACTGTCCCTTGTGCTGGGCAGAGGCAAAGCAGCAAAATCAAGTCTTCAAGTAAGTAAAGACACCAAACACTTCTATTAAAAGAGGTTTAATCCAGCATGGTTTCTAAATATTAACCATGTCTCCAGCTGACATGCAGTACATTTTTTACTAAAAAAAAAAAAAAAAGAGAATTACAAAATGAGTATAAAAATGAGCCCAGGTCCCCTGAACATCACAGTGTGTGCCAGTAAAATATGACAAGGGAAAGAAACATGGGATTTGGTACAGGAAAAGGTCCAAAGAGATATTTCTCATAAATCAAAGATTGTCACATTTAGAAGCCACCACTGGGTTTGCATTTACTCTGTCAGTGGTCAGGAAGCAGGAGATGTAGGAGCTGCCTGCTGGACAACTCTGAGCCTGAGCAGCACCCCCTGCCCCCTGCCAGCCCCCCTGTGTTGCTGGCAGCTGCCACAGGGAACTGGAACCCAGGTGCTGATTTTATTCCAAAGGAAATCTGCCTTTATTGTTTCATCCCTGATTTTCACTTACTCTGTTAGTACCATCTGCTCTCATTTTAATCCCACCTGTTCTGGTACTGTATTCATTTTTAAAACACCCATGCAGGTTCCTTTGCCACAGATCTGTCTGATGCCATCTGTGAGGAGCGTGCCACGCTCTCCCCAAGCATTCCCAAGTGTTTGTAAATGGACACAGATATTCCAAGGTAGGCTGTGCTACCTGTGAAAACACCTTGGAAATTCAGAGGGCTTTTCCCCTGGAACACAACACCACAAGAGAAATCACATCCTTCCAGGGGCAAAAAACCAACCCACCCCACGCAGGCACACTGAGAAAAGGGGGCTGGGGAGAGGAATTCGTTGCAGACATTCTGTAGTTTGGGGTTGGTTCCTTGGCCTTTTCACAGTGGGGAGGGGGCACTGCCCTCCTGGGGCCTGGGCACCCTCAGTGTGGCAGCACCAGTGGCACAAGGGCAGTGCTGGTGTCACAGCAGCACCAGTGGCCCCAGCACAGAGCAGGACATCAGGCACTGGTGCCTGGGGCACAAACACCTGCAGGTTCCCCAGGCAGCTCCTGCCTTCCCTGGCTGGGCAAACACTCGCAGGGGCTTCCAAAAAACAGGACAGGCCTGCCCAGAGCTGCCTCAGCTGTTCCAGTCCATCCTGTGGTGAAATTGCAGCAGAGGGGATGTGACTCCATCCAAGCAGCTTAAAACAAGGGATTCTGAATGTTTGATGAGCCAGCTGCCCTGCAGCACCATTACACTTGGAGGTTTGCTCTTGCTGCAGATTTCCAGTTATCACTTTTCCTTGTCACAGATAAACAGGAGATATGAAGGTATTGAGACCAACGTGTTAACTGTGATCCATGCCTTCAGTGCTTGGGAGTATTCAGACTTTGGATAAAGAAATACTGTTAGTTAATCAAGAAAAATACAAACAGAGGCACCAGACCTCTCTTCTTTGGCATGTCAAGAAGTATAAAAGCTCTAAGTGTTAAAGGTTTGGAATTATGAAAGCACATTAAAAACTGTAAATGTTAAAAATGCTCTTCCCCTTTACTCAGGACATGGATGTGCTGAGTGGGGAGGGGCAACAGACAACTGAGCTGTGTTGTTTGGACACAACTACTGTAGGATCTGTAGCTGTCAAGGAGTGTTTAGTGGCACTGGGAATAGTCTCCTTTTCCACATCACTGCCCTGTCTATGCTCTGGTGAGGTGGAAAGGGGCTGAAATGAGAGGATATTTCAATTGGCAGTGCATTCAGCAAAGGGGAAAGTGCTTGATCATCTTCCCTTCATGCTTGGTTGGTGCTTGGTTCTTCAGTCTGAGTCAGAGTCGGAGTCCTCATCTGAGGGGTGAAACAAGGAACAAAAGTGAAAATGCAAACTGGAAATCCCCCCAGCTGTGGCTCTGGCTGGGAGAGTGAGGCTGCTCTGGCAGGGTGTGCTTCAAAGGGCACAGCAGGGTTGGGAATGAACAATTCTGTGAAATGGCAGCTCTTGCTGAGGTGATGGGACCTGAAATGGTGTTAGAGGGAGTTGGGAGATGCTGCTGAGAGGCCCTGCTGGTATCCTTGCTGCCCTGAGCACTGCTGTGTGCTCTGCACCTCAACACCCCTGAGAGCCAGAAGCTCTGAGATGCTGAGAGATCCCACCAGGCCCACAGAGCTCCATCATTCTGGCCTCAGCACCTGAGAGCCCCTGTGTGAACACAGGTTTGGGCTCCTTGCATGGCCACAAACACCAACAAGAAGCTGTGACTGCACTTCTGTGGGTTTATGTGTTTGTGTCTCCATCTCCAGGGGAATTAGATCTAATCTGTGTCCTAATTCTGCACCCTTGCCACCTGATCATCTTCTGAGGGCAGTTCAATTTTTAGCTTTTACAGTCTGTCTCCTGTTCCTTTAATTCTTTTTTTCCTTTGTCTCTTTTTTCAGCCTAAAGTTTGAAAAACATGTAACAGTCTGCTAAAATCCCCAGAAGAGACTGTCAGTGCTGCTGTCCACCTCCTAGGATTCTACACACACCTTGGGTGTTTGGTGTTGTGGGGGTTTTAAATGGGGTGTTTTGGGGGGTTTGGGATATTTTTTGGTTTGTTTTTCAGTGTGGAGCAGTCCTTTTAATCCATGTAGGTGCAATAAGGAGTCACAGGGACATGATGCCTGATTTGGGCTCCTGGAAACTGCAAAACAACTACCCCTGTCCTGACTTGAACTGGCTTTAAACACCCAACACCTTCTTTTTATCTTTTTCTAAGTGGATCTGTCTGATCTGAAGTAGACTGTAATAGAAAAAAAATTGATAACAACCTTGTTAATTTTATGCCACTTCACCCTTGGATTTTAAGGCCATTTGCCCACAGATGGTCAAAGCTGATCATAAGAGGCAATCATGATAAGGAAATGATAAAGAGAAAAGCACTATTTGGACATAAAAGGCTGTGGATTAATGGATGTTCATTATAAGTTACCAAAAAAAAAAAAAAAAAGGTGGAAGTTTGCTTGTTTTTACAGCAAGACATTTTAAGAGGGGAAGGAAATCTGTGCTGCATGGTGATTTCTATAACTGGATTTGGGGCTTTTCAAAGTTAGATGTTGTGAAACTCTGAGAAACTTCACATTCCTGGCTTACAGGTTATCTTCATAAACCACTGGAATTCCATCTGCAGCTTCCTAACTGAGCAGATCTGAGAGCAGTTTCTGTTCTTGGGCTTCTCTGCCAAACTGAGCAAGAGCTCTTGCTCCCTGCAGAGGGTGAACTGGGGAGGGAAATCTCCCCCTGCAGCTGGTGTGACCAGCAGGAATTTTACCCACCTTCTGTCTTGCGGCCCTCAGGGGACTCGGAGCTGCCCTGCTTGAGGAAAGTCACCAGGTCATTGAAGGTTATGTAGAAATCAAAGGCAAACACGATGGTGGCTGCAAACCCAAACACCTGAAAGGGCAAAATGACACTTAACAACAGCTCCTGTCTGCCAGGGACAAACCAAACCCAACCAAACCCACACAGGAAAAACTCCACGGTTTTTTTGGCCTGTGCCTTTCCAAAAAGGCAGGGAAGGGAAATGGTTTGTGACACATTGGTGTCAACTGAATCACAGCTGATTTGGGAGCCTGAGAAGTGACCAGGAGTGTCCTTATCCCTCCCCCAGGCTGCAGGCCTCCCTGCGCATCAGCACCCCCTGCACCTCCACTGTCCCAGGCCACCTCTGCCACCAAGAAATCATCTTCCTTTCTTGGGAAATAATTTTCCACTTGTTTGCAAGGAGATGTGTCTATTGCTGAGTGAACTAGACAGATTAAAATGATTCTGGAGTTCCCTCTCCAGTGTCAGAGCAGCAGAGCTGAACACACTGCATTGCTCCACGTCTCACTGCAGGGACAAAGATTAAACAAGACTTGGGTTTGCACTGTGGGATGGTTTGGGAACCACTGGGCATTGCTCTTCCCAAGCTTAAAAAATGGTTATGCAAATTTTATTTATGTTGCATACATTATTGATGTTAGAGTCAAGTTGCAGATGCAGGGCCTGTATTGTATTTCTGACCACAAAATGCTGATGGGTGAATGCTCTCTCCTGGGCAGTCCTTGTACTGAAAGGTAAAATGACACTGCTCTTATTTCAACTCATGCAAGTAAAACTAAGCAGGAGAGGCAGGAGGTTGAAATTACTTAATTTAGACTGGCCTTAGCAGTTACAGGTTTGGATTCATTATTTATTATTATTATTATTATTATTATTATTATTATTATTATTATTATTATTATTATTATTATTATTATTATTATTATTATTATTATTATTATTATTATTATTATTCCCTCCATTCAAGGATCTTGACACTCCTTGCAGGAACAGCTAGTAAAATTAAAAAGCAGAACAGGCGCCCTCCCTAAGGGCACAGTTAACACTGAGCAGCTCTGTTAGGGTGAAAAAAACTATTCATCAGTTCAAGACATGTTTTTCTGAGTAAGTGACCATTTCTTCTTTGTTTTGGGTAAATTAATTGAATTTAGGTAAGTTGAAGAAATTGAAGAAAGGTAATGAAAGAAACTTCTATGACTTGTAGTGGGGTTGTATTTGAACTGTTTCTTAAGCACATCCCAACTCAGTTCAGCACAACACTTCGGTGGAAAGCTCCTGCCCACTCACCCCTGCAGCTTTGGATGCTCCATCGCCGTATTTGGAGACAGCAGCAATTGAAATGGCAAAGTAAATAATGGCAGCGGTGACACAGCGCAAGAAATCCTGGGGAAGAAACAACGGTGTGTTCTCAGCCTGGCAAAGGATTTCCTCTAAAAACCACCCTGGAAACCAACATCCAGCCCCTCTGGTGTTGCATCAGGGGCCTTGCTGGCATGTGACCACATCCTGCTTTGCTGCAGAGGAGGAACTGCTCATCTCTGAAATATTTCTAAATAAGAGAAGACCTGAACCTTGGCATAAACTTCTGCTCTTAAGGATGTTGGGATAAATCCTGCTGCTACCCTGCCTGTGTCAGGCAGACCTTCCTTCAGCCTGGGAAGGGTTGTTTGGGCCGTTTGCCTTGGAGCACAGCAAGGGCTTTAATGGCAAAATTGTTTGAAATGCCTTAAAAAGCTCTTGTTAGAGCAGAACTCTTGTGGCACCAGAGGATCAGGAGCTCCCGTGGGAACAGGTGCCTGTGTCCCTGTGGATCCAGGGCTGGGAAACCTGTCTGTGCAACTCCTCACTCAGGAACCAGACACTTGGATTAGGGCTGGAATGATTTATCCTTCCCCTGTCCTCTGCCAGCTCCACCAGCCTGCCCCAGGAGCAGGTGCCTGCTGTGATCCCTGGGACTTGTCCTGCTGAGCTGTGCCTTGTCACACCAGCAGGGATGTCTCTGCAGTGAGCTTTAAACACAGGGCTGTGCTTCCCAGGGCACAGGCAAATCATGGGGCCTGCAGTAATGGTATCTTCAGCTCTGCTCACAATTAGCTCTTCTGCCTTTCCAGAACAGATGGAGGAGTAAGATCCTGTCTCAAAGCACAAATCCTGCAAGAAACCTGACTCCTCTGAAGTCAGGACAAGGTCAGTTATCTCCATTCTGTGCCTGCAGTTTGTTATGGTGATGGCAATAATAAACACACAAGTGCCTTTTTTGTCTCAGTTCTGGAACCAGATGCATGTAGAAAATGGGAAAATGATGGAACTGAGATTACCAGCTGAGAGCTCTGCACAGACGTAGCCAAAGTCACTGATACTATTTTATCTCCCAGTGGCCTTGCTAAAGTTATTTTTATACACTGAGAGCTCTGATTCAAACCTCACTGATGGTACCAAAAGAGAATCCAGATTGATAAGATCAATGGGATTTTTTGAAGTATTTGTACTGCAAAGCAGCTGCTCCCTTTGCAGTGATATTTGAGGCTGCAGGGCCATCCAGTGGCCAAGGCTCTCCTGCACTGCCAGCACTGCTCCAGCAGCCACTGGGCTCTTTGTGTGGGCATGAACTGGCTGGAGTAGCCCCTTCCCAGAGCAGCTCAGTTTGCCTGTGGGTGTAACTCTGCCCGAGAATTTGATCACAGCCTGATAAAGTCTGCCTGTTATCAACAACACACCTGTTTTCCCCTCTGCAAAGGTGGCGATAAGGAGCCCTCAGCAGTCAGACTTGGGCTGATGCTGGCCCTAAGCCATTTGCCTGGAATTGGGCATACATTCCATGCTTTGATAAAGCCATGCTTTGTGTCAGCACCCAAAAAGCTGCAGTGCAGGGCAGAGCATAGTTCAGTGTGCTCCGGGACCCTCTGAACCAGAGGCAGCATGGACAAGTTTCTAGCAGGGCAGTAAAGTTGTTCCAGTCACCCTGAACTCCTGCCCAGCCCCTTTCACTCCCCTCACACTGCACAATTAAATCTGAAGGTTTCTGTTGCACATCTCACTTACCGCCAAAGGCCAGTAGACTCCTTTAAACTTCTCATTAAGCTTGGAGGCGTAGGCAAAAAAAAGAAACAGTGCCAGCAGAAACTCTAGGAGTGGTGCCATCATGAAAGAAGCTGCTAGAGATGCAATATAGCAGATAAAGATGATAAATGACAGCACCTAAAGTAAAGGGAAAACTCATAGTTATTCGCATGGAATAGCAGAGCTGCAGTCAGCTGAGCAGCTCTGAAGTGTTATTTTCCCTGTGTATTTCTGTCAGTGCTGCTGCTGCTGGCATAGCTTCAGCATCCTGCTTTTTTTTTTAATTTTATTTTTCATTGGGCCAAATGATTTTTCTTGCTCAGCACAGAATAAATCTGAAGTAATGGTGTTTATTTCCATGTGTGTGAAATCGCTTTTCCGGAGCGCTGGGTGGATTTGCACCTCTCCAAGTCAGTAATTTGCTCTGGATTGTAAACAGCCCTGACAACATAATTCTGAAAATAGAGTGGGGTGTTGCCAAGCAAGCAGAGCTCTAAGCTTTCAGCCGTGACAGCTCTCATTTGAAACCCAAAGCAGTGCTCAGACAGCCTGAAGTAACTCAACATTTATAATCTTGGAGTTGAAAGAATAAAGTCTGATGATGATGGATAGAAAAGGGCCAAGAATTAATTGTTCTGTGATGTCTGGTTCCAGTTTTCCAGCGTGGCAGCTGTTTTAGAGAGTAATAGGACAGGTAACTCCCATAAATTTGTTTTATCTCCATAATGTTTCCTACCTCTAGTAAATAATAAAAACCTGCATTTTTTCCCAGTCAATTGAAATACCTTTAGAATATGGCTCAAAATACAAAGTTTCACAATGGGAAAACAACTGAAGAAATTGCATTTTCACATAAACCAGGCAGTACCAGAGTGCTGTTCTACACTCCTGGAGTGTGTTTGTAAAAGTGGAAGATGAGGGAACCAATGGAGAAGCTCAACACCATTTTCAGTTGTTGTACTGGGGGTTGGTCACCCCCAAAAAGAGTCTCCAGTTCTGCTGTTCTACTACCTTGCATGGGAATTGGTTGCTGTTTCAATCAAATTAGCCTGAAGTACAAAAGTAGCCAGGATGCTGAATTACACATTACTGTGTGCCAGTTTACACCTGGGCTGCTCTGTCCAGCCTTTCCTCCTGGAGACAAATCTCTGCCTTCCCAAAGCTCAGGGATGCTTTTGGTCAGCACAGACTGAGCATTAGATTACAAAGGTTTTTTTAACTTCTAATTCCAAACTGGGACACTGACATTGCCACCCACACAGCACTGAAAATGAAAGGATTATTTTCCCCCAGATGGCACATCTGAAGGCAGATGTAGCTTCCTGCAAAGGTAATCAAGGCATTTGCCTCATTAAATTTTAGCTCTGTGGATTTATTTGCTGCTACTATGGGTTCCTGGGGACCACCTGTACCTCAGAAAAAAATCATCATTACAACTGAGTGATAAGGCTTCTATAATTATTAATTGATAATTACTCCTATGAGAGCTCAGTCAACCCGCAAATACATGTATCAAAAAAACCTTTTATGTTTGGGGGCAACTAAGCAGCTCAATCCTACTGAAATAATTTCTTGGTGTAATTAATTACCCAGCCTTTATTCTCAGTCTGTGTTTTGGGGAAAGCAGTCAGTGCCTGAGCAGGATGCTAACAGCTGGAGTAAACAGTTTTCATCCATTAGGACTGGCTGGTGAGGTTAGAGAGGATGTGACATTTTTAGTAAGAGACTACATTTATCTTAAAACCTGTATGCATTGTTCTTGTTTCACTGGGTTCTAAGAAACTGAGCTGGGACAGTTTATAGAGGTCACTTCTGCATGGGTCTGCTGGCTTGTAATATCTGCCCCATTTGTTGGTGTCTACCCCATTCTGATTTGTTTATTGCTCACAGAGCCTCTCTGCAGGTTTTTCTCATTTTCATAAGGGAGGGAGCTCATTCCCTGTATCTCATCCTTAGTGTGGTATTTTCTTTCTACGAGCTAAAAGTGGTAAGAACTTTCTGAAGGGAAGTGGATTCATCAGAGCTTGACAACTCCTAAGAGGAGAGAGGACTTCCTTCTTCCTATCACAGCACCTTAAGGTGGCCACCCTTCCCACCCCAAGGAACACAGACTGCATTTGCTTTGTGAATCCGCTTCACTTGCATTTCTGGAACACAATTTAGACACAGTTCTATGTTTTCTTGGATTAAAAAGAAATCACCATCTATACAGGGCATTTTCTTTTTGTTCTGGTGTTGAAAAAATATCCTTTTTGTGGCTACATGGAGCTGTGTGATGGCTGAACTGCAGGGGTGACCTGCAGCAGGGAGTTAGTTGGGTTAGTCAGGGCAGGTCCTACTGACCACAACTCTTCCAATGGCAAATCCTTAAACTTGAACTAAACCTGGTGATCTCTTAGGAGAGGATTAAGTGCAGTATTAAATAATACATCCTACTGGAGCAGCGAGGGGAGGTAGAGAGGCAAATTTCAGATATGTAAGGTGATGCTTCACAGCAGAGACCCCTTTGATCTGAATTCTGTTTGAGTCAGTAACTCCTGTGCTCTGAGTGCCTTTGCACTGAGAAAAAAGCTTTCCTGTCAAAGTGTAAAGTGAGAGGAAAAGCCTTTGTGGTCTGTTCTTATCAGCTTTATGGCAATTTGTGCCAGGGAGGCTCCTGCTGCCTCCTCTCAGCCCTGGGCAGGTGTGAGGCTCAGACACGAGCTGGACTCAGGGTGGAACAGGAGCTGTCCTGTGGCAGGAATACCCCAAGGAGCCCCCAGTCCCAGGTGCTGGGGTGCCAGGGGATCCCTGCTTCTGGGAAACTGCTGAACATACACATCAGTCTCAGCATTTCAACCTTCTAACTGGCTCTGACCCAGAGAAGCTGGAGAAATATCAGTTGTTTATTTTAAAATTTACCAGGCCAGCTACTTGTTCAAAGCAAGCCCTGCTTGACTGGCAGATGACAGCAGTGTCCTGCTGCCTGCTTCTCAGCCCTGCAGGTCAGTGACTATTCCCACCTTCCCCACCCTCAGTGGTGGCATTGAGTCCAGCCTGTCCTTCTCTCCATCTGTCAGCATCCCCTCGTGAGGAGAGCTGCACCTCCAGGCACACTGAATAAAAGGGCACCTTTGATTCACAAGAAGCCACTTGATTTCAGTAGGTTATTGATGGTATTGGTAAAGGGGAAAGACTCTGATGTGAGGTAATTGTTCTGCAGTTAGACATCATTCCTCACACTGGAGGCACTCTGAGACTGAAAGGGCCCAAGGAAGACTTTATGTGAAATAAACATCTATAAAATAATGGACCAGATTTTGAGAATGAAGATTTGAAAGATGATATTTTTGGATACCTTAATGGAGGGAAGGCTGGAAGGCACAGAAAGGGTAGGGAGGCAGACCTTGGAAAGAGCCAGAGGAACAAGAGGAAGGAGGTGCCTGAGATGGAGCATCATCTGTCAGGTGATGACCATGGCACTGCACCTCCTTCTTTGGTTTTCTTCTTTTCTGTCTCCTGACATGGACTTTAATGCCAAACCTCCTTGGCAGCTTGGCAACAGCCTTGTGTAATACAAGAGCCCACAGATTGTAGGGTTTTGATGATACTTCTCATTTCTCCTTGTGTAGAGCTCATTTCCTCTTCTGACAGGTGGAATGCACAGACTCCTTGAGCAATACTGGATATTACCTATAACTTTATACCAGTCTCTTCTGAATTATAGAAGTGAGCAGGTGCCTTTTCTGATCATTTAACTGCACTGTCACTAACACAAGCATTTGATCTTATCTTAAAATTTTAAAAATACACCTCTCCTCACACAACACAACTGCAATGCCACTCTGTACCCAGAAATAATGACATCTACCTATGTACTTTTCCAGACTTCAGGTCTTTGTGAAAAATCTGGCCAACTGAAAGAGGCTCTAAAAAGTCAAAAGCACCTTTCAGAATATATTCTGACCCCTCCAAGGACTGTCAAACGTTCCACTGCACATCAGACTTCTGCACCTCTTTTCCTGGAGCTGTGTGTTTCAGGGTCACTTCAGAGAAAGGTCAAGAAATGGGACCTTGTTTTTCTCACACTTCTGTATCTATGCTTAAAAAAAAAAAGTCAGCTAGAGAGGAAGTTTGTGAGGCTCCATGCAGTTGCAAGTTCGTTTCTAGCACTTTCAGAAAGCACTGCAGCTTCTGAGAGGAAAAAAAAAAGTAGCAGTGTTTTATCAGTTTTGTCAATTTGTATTTACACAAGGTTTTTCTCTTCCCTTCACTTGGGATTGCACCCTCAGCACTGGGAGCAGCTGAGTCTGAGCTCTTCCTGAGCTGCTGATGACAGGTTGGTGTGACTGCTGCCAGCTTCACTGTGAAGGAATATCTGCATGCAGGAAACTCTAATGCAGCAAAGAGCAGGACAGGAACCTTTCACAGCTTGGAAGTCATAAAGGTATAAAAAATCCTGGCAAAAAAGCAGCCTGACTATTCACTGAGCTCCTTTTATATACACTCCCATTCACACAAAACCCTTCTTTTCCCATTTAAACCCACGTAATTATTACTTAATATTGTGTTGTTGAGGTTCTTTAAGCGGCCAGGCATTACAGAGTTATACTTTATTGTACAACTGGCTTGCAGTTCAAGGTCTAAACAATAATGCTGACAGTGGTTAGAGAGCACAGTGTCCCTGAAGGGAGGGAGGCCTGAGCAGTGCTGAGGTCATGGCAGCTCCAGAGGTCTTTGTCTCCCCTCAGGAGGGAGAACAGACCCTCTGGAACCCACTGGGAATATGGGGATGCTGGGAAGCCTCTGCCATCACTGCACCAGCTCCTCATCTCCTGCTCCCACCTCCTGCCCCTCCTCTCCTGCTCCCACCTCCCTCCCCAGGAAAGAACAGCTCTGCCAAAGGCTTTACGAGTGGGCAGCAGTGTCATCTTTTGGACAAGAGTGTGTTTTGTTCTTGCATTCTTGTCACACAGACAAAGTGCATCACTCAGTGGTCTCTGCTGTTCAGTTCCTACTTCTCCGTTGCACTTGTGGGGGTGAAATTCCTGCTTCCTCCAGAAGTGGCTGCAGGAGAGGCCTTCTGGCTACAGACACTGAGAAAGGCACAGGGGCCTCTTCAAAGGAGACTTTGCACGGAGCAGCTGGAGATTCAGTTATGGAGGTCAGTGCAGAGGAGACTGAAAAGACAGGAGAAAGACAGGGAAAGAGGAGAAACAGCCACAATGATTTCTACATCCCTTTATGTCACCACAAAGGTGGCACAACTTTACCGATTCACACTGCATTTTTTATAAAAACAAAATACAATGTAGTGCCCCTGCATGCTGGCCTCAGGAGACTGAGGAGATGCCAACTAAAGCAGCCACAAAGGCTTGAGTGGAACAGGCAGGTGAGCAGCAATCCACAGCTGGGGATCCTGCCTGGACAAGCCCTGCTGGCAGTGTCAGAGTGCCTGTTAAATGGTTCCAACACAGGACACAGGAACTGAAAGCTCATCTCTTGAAGTGTGGAAAAGAGCAAGGATGAGATGCTGACCTTCAACACAGCAACTTGAGTGGTTAGGAAAAATGAGTAGCTTAAGAAGAGTGTTAAAATGTGTTGAAGAAACCATGGCATGGGCGGAGAATAGAAAGGAAAAAAGATTAACCTGTAAGATTAAAAATGATGGTTAGAAAATGGAGGGAGCAAGGCAGTGAGAATAAACAGGACTAGGAGAGGTAGTGAAGTTTATAAATGTATTTGATGCTACTGCTTCTTTCTGGCTTTACAGCTGTCCTAGGTGGAATAAAAAATTCATCAGGCAGGTTAGTGGGGAGGTGGACTGGATGTTCCCCAGAGGTTCCATACAACTCCAAACATTCCGTGATTCTCTGGAAATCAAAAGGAAAAGGAGCAGGGAATGGGGGGAGGATAACTTCCTTATCTGAAGAAAATTTGAGATTATAATTAAGCCTGTAGCAGTAATCAGCTCCACCACCAGCCTGACCTGTTCTTCTGGGGGAAGCACCAGGATGCCCAGTTTACTCGGGCACGGCACCATTCACGTCAGTACTGCACCCCAACATCCTAAAGATCCTCTGTGTGGAAATATTATTTTCAAAAATGGCTCGAGAGCTGCAGAAATAATGTGCATTTCTGGGGAACTGCCAAGATGCTGAATAATGTGACATTTATAACAGTAATGAGGACTCTGCTTTGCTTCTGAACAAAAGGCACTGTTCAAAATGTGTATCCCTGAATATGATTTCCATACATTTATGCAGAACACAACCCCACCCCACATTAGCATTGTGTCAGAGGAAAAATTCAACATTGAAGATGAGAAATACAAAGCTAAAGATGAAACACAGATTTAAAGCACGATAGATTTAACTTGGACTCATCTTCAATTATTTGGCACTGCATTTCTCTAATTGCATACAGGCTGCATTTACTCTGGGGTCTGTGTTGTCTTCTGGCAAAGCTGAGACAACTGGAGAGAAACTACTGCTGCTTCTTGTCTGCCAGGAAACCACGTCCTGAGCACGTGGGCTTGGCCTGCAAGGAGCACAAGGAAAGCTCTGGGCAGATGGGATTTTAGAGCTGCTTTCAGCCAGCCAAGCCCTTGGGAAGCCCCAAGTGGCCTTACAAAGGATAAATCCCTGTTTTGTCAAGACAGAGCAGTTTTTATTACTCCAAGGAGGGATCATCAGTACTTTTCTATGACAACAAAAGGGTGAGTCTGATCCCATGACCAGAACAGTATTCCTCCAATATGTCATCATTCTGAGATGTTAAAAAGCCAGGCTGTCTGAAAGCCATCATTTAGTGGCTGTAAGCTTGTAAAGGAAATTCCAGTGTGTGTTATAGAATGTAACAAAAATACATGCCAAAGGAACCAGGTTAGCTGGGCTCTGGTATCTTCTAAATGTGTGGGTTTGTAAACTACAGATGCTGTGTGAGTGATGGGGTTCCTGGAGCAGGGATGGGGTAGCTGGCATTTTTTTGGTGGAGCTGATAAAGCCCTTGGCCTGCTGCTACCCAGCCCAAGGCTTTCCCCACCACAGAAGTCATCCTGACCTCCTGAGTGAATGCTTTTCCTCTCAAAGCCAGCCTCACATCTGCTCTTCCCTGACTCTGGGCCACAGGGCAGTGCCCACAGCCTCACAAACTCTCAGAGTTGGTCCCCACCAGCTGGTCACAGACAATTCTGCCTCCTTCTGCCTGTTCCTTATCCTTCTTTTGCTGGAATATCCTTGTTTCCTTCCACTGAGCTAGCACAGTGGATAGCCAGAGACACCTTGCACATCTGAGCAGCGCTCCATGGACCTGACTGCTAGTTTGGGCTGTCCTGATATTCGACTATCTGCTGCCAAAACTCCAGCAAACTTAGTGTTTGAATTTATCATTATTTCTACCAAAAAATTATGTTAAACGTCTAATTTCAATCAATGAGCTTCCTACTCAGAAGCTAAATTTTGGTGTGAAATGCCCACTGCCCATGGGGTGAGCAATCTCCTTCTCTATCATGTGGGTAGTTTCAGCTGTCAGCTTTTAAGCCTTTACACGTAAAATTCCAGAAAGTCTCACACCACACACTGCCCCGGCCCTGCTGCCACACCAGTGCTGATCCCAGCCAGGTGTCCCTGGCCTTGTGCCCACCTGGGCTGGTGCCCAGCTGCTGTCCCAGCACCCAGCGCCTTTCCCTCCGGGCAGCTCTCCAGCCCCACAGCGCCGAGCAAGAGCATCCCTCTGAGGGCAGCGACAAACACGGCTCCGGAGGGCCCGGGACAGCAGCTGAGTGACCGGGATGCACAGCCTGATGCCACACACCATAAATTCATGAGTAAAGTCTTCCCTGACTCACCCAGGACAGGCTGCCCCCTAACCTGGCACCAGCCGATAATGCAAACCGCAGCCGTGGTGGTTACTGGATTCACACTGCAAAGAGCTTAAAACTAAATCAAAGAGCTTTTTTTACCGAAAAGAGGTCACCGGTAGCGAAACACACGTAAGGCACTGGAAGTCTAACGTGACGAGTTCTGTCTCCACCGTGCTCTGCCTGAATTACGCTAAATCCATTACACTGTCAGCCCTGCAGGTCCCCCACTCCGGTAGGGCTTGTTGCCCCGTTTTCCCCTCGGTTGTTTTCCCCCAGTTTTTCCCTCGGTTGTTGACCCCCGTCTCTCCATGGTAGTCGTTCCC